>OV651821.1:58384082-58522761 GCA_927349885.1 Psylliodes chrysocephalus
GAACTTGGTGTATGGTTTATAGTTGAAAAATTTTAGTCAACATTAACCTAAACTTTTCTGAAGCCAATACAATTTATGTGTTCATTGTATGAAACTGCAAATTTTTTTAAAAATATAGATTTCTTTAAAATACTTTCTATTTTTGTTATAAACGTTCGAGATTAATAGATGCATCTGTTGTGTCGCCTGCATCAGGATATTAAACCTATTGCATGCTACACTCGGTTATAATTCCAGGAAGGACTGTATTTCCATGTGTTCACAAGCCGCTGGCTTTGGATTAAAAGATCAACGATAGAAAAAAAACACTTCAGCAGTAACATGGTTTATTTTCATTAAGAACACCACACTACATTATTCATTAAGTATTTACAATATTTACATTTATCTTACTCAGAACATTTATAATTTATTTGGACGCTATTGAAGCGTTAGGTGAAAACTTTATAAAGATTGAGACGAGTCTCTCAGGCTACGTGCCGTGGTCCAAAAACCGTTACGGCTTGCGCATTCATTTCGCGCATACATATAACCAGCTGTCTTTTTCTGCCTAATCATTATTATTGATTTTGAATTCGTGCATTTCTATTGGATAATAACTGCTGCGTTAGTTATTTTTATCTTATTGGATATGCCAACCTTGCCCTGAATTGATTCTTAAGTGGACTCAACAAGGGTGGCCTCTGATACTTATGTTAGAGGTATTTTTAACATTCTCCCCCCAACGAAGAGATTAAAAATAAATTGTGGGTGTTATTTATTACGAACAAAAACGGGTCCGTGCTTACTGAGTATGCCCTAAAGTTGTGAATATATAAATTATCTAAATGTAAGAAAAAAGTAAAAATGTGGAATTATAGCATTGGGCTCAGTCCAGACCTACTGGCGGATACATCCCAGATCAGTAAGCTAGCCCTGTCTTTATGATCTGAGGTACCTTTGTCATTCCTTTAAAAAAATGTTTCTTGTAGAAGCGAAAAATATGAATTGATCTTGTTTAAAGGTATAGAAATAAATGAATATAAATAAATGAATATAGATATGTATTAAGAATGATTAAGGGTTTATCGCATTACCCTGTGTACGATACGAAAATTAGTAATATGGGTATATTGACCCAAGAGTGTCCTATGGGAGGATCGCCCTATATATAATTAGAAAAATTAGAATAGATATGGTAGCCCGAGTGTCCTATGGGAGGATCACCCAATATATAATTAGAAAAATTATAGTAGATATGCTAGCCCGAGTGTCCTATGGGAGGATCACCCTATATATAATTAGAAAAGTTAAAATGGGTATGGTAGCACGATTGTCCTATGGGAGTATCACTCTGTATATAAAACTTAGAATGTATTTTACCTAATGATTTAATATTTTTTTACGATATTGCAAGGAAGTCTTTGGAAAATTTATAAAATAATAATGTATTACCTTTGAATGATTTATACCGTGTGTCAATTTTACATACTCCATAATTTTACCGTTTCGTTTTTCCTTTCCGTACAGATAACCTAATTAATTGATTTCAAAAATTTATTTTAAAATTAAGACATTACTTTTTTCCATTTTTTAAATGAATATTCTTAAATTAATATTTATCGATTATAATTTTTTTCACGTGGACATTTTAACATGCTCGTTGTAAGATGTTTTCTTGCCTCTAAGAAAATATTACCCTTACTAGTGACACCCTAGGACTCGGAAGTACTCGAGCGCCAGTTTTAATAAAAAAAAAATAAAATCCACGGATAATGTCTAATCACTAGTAGTGTAGCGACACAATCACGCATACAAAACACTAGTTAGTTTTCAGACATTATTTTTAATCATTAAATCGATTACGAGTACCACCCTGTATTTAAATTAAAGGAAAGAAAATTGAAATAAAAGAATCAACTACTGTAAAATAAAATTAACCTAGACCTGGCAGCAATTAAATCGTTAAATCTATTTATCTTATTAAATAATTTAATCGTATCCAAAATCGGAGAATAAAATAAAAAAATAATTCAGTCGGGAAATGAAAATAAATATTTCTAAAAATTTAAAGACCTTTAACAGAGCAAAATGCTTTAATTTTAATTAGTTCGCTATTTCAAATTCAATAGAAAATAAAGCAGGTATAAATCGGAATGTGTCATTTATTTACTTCCAAAAACAACGCGATAAGAAATCAGTTTTTTTTTTTACCTGTACTCGGAGAACGGGATTTGTTTAATCGGAGGCGGCTGGTACTGCTAAGAATTGCTGCTTACTAGCTTAAGCGTCGGCGGAAAGATGTCTGTGGGAAAGATAATGAGAGCTTGTTTTACAGGTGATCTTCGATCTTCGCCACTCGTCGTGCAAACTCGATTATTAATCGAATATTGAGGTGGGAAAATGCAGGCGATCGTCCGCTGACTTATAAAAAATTTTGATGGGAAGATTCAATATACCTATAGTAAACGTTTGAAAACTCGAATTTTTAACGTTAAAGCTAAATGATGAATACGAAAAATAAAATAAAAATAATAATTCGGTTTTCCGACGGATCCTATATTTCTTAAATAAATAAAAAAAAAGTAACTTCGTTACATCGTTTATAAAAAAAAATCACAAAAAAGATGGCTAATATTGACACATACAAACAGAAAAAAATTGTGATGAAAATGCCTATTGACAACTTTTTATAAAGAAACAACTGTTTCACTTGGAAACATCATTTTCATAGCCATCTATGCTTTTTTTAATGCAATAACACCAATTTTTGGCAAACTCCCGGTGATTACCCGTATTATTTTTGCGACGTGAACCGCTCGAGGGGAAGTGTTATGACGTCATTCACTGACGTCATTGTTTGCTACCGCCGTGATGAATCTGTTCCCGGCCTCTTGAGGTGGTGAACAAACGGTTGATAGTGACAATAAACATTTTGAGTTTTGCAATAGCGTTTTGATTTGGAATTTTTGGAAGCTGCGTTTTATTTTGTACGTTATTTTTTATCTCTAAAGTCTATTTGAATTGGATATTTAAAAGAAAAATTGCCAGTCCTCCTCAATTTAAGATTTTTCATAGTTTGTTTATGGTTAGATATCTTTTAAATACACAATATTACCTCGTTTACCTAAACGTTAACGGTTATCGTTAACCGGTTTATTTTGGCGAATAATTTTTTTAGAAACCGTCACATGATAGTGGGGGAATTTGACATGTCACGGTTTCTGTGTCACTGGTTATCAACGGGAGCACGCAAAAAAATGCTTTATTTCACTAAATAATTAAAATATTATATATTTGTAATCAGGAAATGCAAGACTACTTAAAATTACAAAAATATATAAGGTGTCCTATTAAAAAAATGAAATTATATTTTGTTGGAAGCGCCCTGTATACACAATTCTGTCAGTTACATTACATTTTTAGTCGGCAAAGATTTTACTCAAAACTCTTTTTTTGTGTTCGCAATAATAATGAAAATAAGTAGCGGTCAAAATACAATGAAAAACCTTGCATATTGCACAAATCGTACTTTAAGAATAAATTGAAAGTAATTTTAAAAAAACGACTTCAAAATCCTGCAGATGCCATCACCACATCTTGACCAAATTTATATGAGACAACCTCTGAGGTACTCTCTTACTAATAAAAAAGAGAATCATAAAAATTGGACAAGGTGGTAAAACATATACATTATAAAAATTAAGATTTTAAGGATTTTCTCATGGACTCAATTATTAGAATTTGACCAAATTTAAATGGGACCACCCTTGAAGTACACCCGTCTAACAAAAACAGAATCATTAAAATCGGACTCCGTGTTAAAGAATTATCGATGTACATAAAAAAAATATACCGACGAATTGAGAACCTGCTTCTTTTTTGAAGTCGGTTAAAAATTGATATTTCTATTAACACATCACAATTCATATTACTTTTCATTAGATCGTAGAGTACCATTGACAGTATTCTTGAGATAGAATGAACCTGTAAATAACATAGTAATTACTATGAAGACTAGAAATAAGGAGGCGAATCGGCATACTCAAAATACGGTCCCAAAAAAGCTCGCTAATTGAACTTTTATAATTAACCACATGGGCGCATACGGTGTTCAAAATACGTGCCTTCTTATGGGAATTATACATAATTTTGTCAAAATAATAAAAATAAACTTGTTTATAGCTAAATTAAGCACAGAGCATAATCTTGTGTTTATTTCTAAATAATTCTTAAATGTTTTAATTGATAAATTATTTAATTTTATCTATATAAAATACAAATTAAATTGGTATATCCAAATTCGAAAAAATTTGTTAAATGCTAAAATTTGATAAGTACAATTTTGTGGCTAAATTTGTTTGAATTGAACCTATATATAGTTTTAAGAGTAAAATAAAACACAGTTAACAGATTTTTTATTCTTGTAATACAAATATAAAGGGATATTTGGGAATGTACATGGTATTACCTCATCCTTTAATTTCAGCTTTCTCCTTTTTATTTTGCTAACAGTACCATTAGTAAAAATGGTAATGATAATAGCTTCTAAAAAGTATGAAACAGTATCGTCTCTAGAAAGTGCTTTATCGGCACTAGGAACGATATATTGCTGCCACTGTTCTAAGCGTTTATTATCCTATAAAAAACATTTACAATTGGGGTTTAACAAAATAAATAACAGTAGCAACTCTTTATCTAACATTAAAACTCTATAAAAAATAAATTTTCTTTTCTAGTAAGTTAAATTTAATGTATAATTATTGTTGTTTGTGAGTCAGGATCTAGGACTGTAAAATTTTATAATATAGAAACTTGTAATAAAATAAACTACATTCCGTAAGATACATATTGTGACTAGTTTACAATAAATATTATATTTAGACATAAATACATTATTTTACTTACATTAAAAGCTTTAAAAAGACATTAAATTCATTTCTCCTTGTGTTTTTTTTTTGTTCTACATTTGATTTGTATCCTGTTTTACAATCTGGAACGACGTAAATCTTGCTTTGATGTTTTTTGTTACTCATGTTACTTGTGCTCAGGTACTTTTTTTACATTATTTTGATTCTTTTCTCTAATTTTTTAAAAAATCACTTCATTTTACATTGACAAGTTTTCTGCACTAATCGCGTTTGATTTGTTCAGTGTAGCTTCAAATATTTGACATACTTTAGTGAAGCATATACTTTTGACAAGTATGACAGTTCGAATACAGTGTCGAGTGTAATATTAGTGCAACAAATAAAATCCATTATTACATAGAAAATTGACACCGCTGTTACTCGACATGCCAACTACAGTCAATTTCGCGAACTTTATAAAAAGAAGGACGGAAATTTGAAATTTGACCATTGCCGATTCGCTTCCTTCTCTCTAGTCTTTATAGTAATTACTAAAAACACATCTGGGCAATTTTCTGATGAGACTGGATCATTTATTCAGAGTTGTTTATTATTTCTTATAGAGAAAATTTTTACTAATGACATATGTTTGACAATTACATCAATAATTTAATATATAGTGTATTTTTTTATTAATTTGGTGTCATCGGCATCTACTGCTAAGGTCATTAGCCTCGTTCTGTGTAGGCTTTGTCACTGTTTCCCAGCGCCACTTTAGGAACAGCACTGTTAATTAGAACCCAACAGTGAATGGTCATGTGGGGAATCCTACCAAGGCATCAAAATTATATAGTGTATTAAAATTTTGTTCTGGTTTGAGTGAATACAGATATATAAATATGCAACAGGCAACACACTGTCGACTTTTAGAGGACTCCTACCATGAGCCTACTACGTTTAAAGAGAGGGGCAGGTGTTGGAGACATGCTGTATATATAATTTTAATAAGTTGTCAATTTTGACTGATAATTTTTGTAGTAAAAAGTCAATATACGTTCCTTCCAAGTTTCTTCTGTAATTATACAATTTTTATTTATGAAAAAGAACCTGGTGAACGAGGAACAGCGGGTAGCAGTTTCTGGCGGTTCACAACAGCAGGTATGTAGTGACTTACATGTACTACATGTCTTCTTCATACTTGCATTGCGCCACTTGCGTTACACACGTCAAATACCCGTTATCCCTTGATAAACTTTTATTGTATGGCAGTTCTATAAAGACAGAAGATGGAGCTCATCACCTCGTTGCTAGGAAATACATATTTATAATTATTCCGATTTGGGCTTTTTGATTCACACGACATGTCGTTCATTTTACAGATATAGTAATATACAATATGCATCCTCAAATTAATTATCTCTTTTTTTATGAAGCGATCAAATTATAATTAAAGACCTGCAAGAACATCCACCTAAATCACTGGAACTCGCCTCATGTAACTTTTTTATTACCCAAGTTCAAATCACCACTGAAAGGAGACAGATTTGCAACAGTAGTGCTGTCAGAGGAAAAGCGGCGACGACCAAAAAATGGTTAACAAAGGTATCGGAGGAACTAAATTGAAGGGAATAATGTTAAAAGAAAAGCAATAACCGATTTTATATCACTAATCCGGGTTTTTTCTAGCCACACCTCGTATTCTTTTACTTTCATTTATCATTTGATAAATTTTAGAATTGTAACCACAAACCACACTGAAGAAATGAATAATTCATACCTACTTAAAATTAAATTCTAGGCGTCACTCAATAGTGACGGTTTTTGAAAATTATGACATCCGTTGCCATGGATGCTTTGTTTTGTTTGAAATCAGTGACCGAGACTTAAGGTTTCACTAAACATGAAACATTACCAGTCTTTTTTTGTAACGTTTCTAATAGAGACTTTTCTTGATATATTTTTAAAACGATACTAAAATATCCCATAGATGTTTAAAGTTTAAAGTACGCTGCAATACTTGAATTAGCAGTTACATAAACATCTTCTGTACTTCTTTTTAGTTTCTTCCGGTGACAAACATTTATACGATGTTAATTTTAAAAATCACAATAATATCGCATACAGGTCAGCACAGTAATGTGTACAAGTTACACATCTTTAAGATGCCTATCTTTAGTCTTTACATCGCAAACCTGGCAGACCTAACAGTTCGTCCCGCGTTCATAGATGGAGATACCAATGATCGCTTGCTACTTACGTAACCGGTAGTACTGTATATTTTGGAATAGTCTGTTTCCCAGTATTAAGTATTTCATCAAAGTTCTTACTTTCACCTTTGATATTTATTTAGACCATTGTCACAGAAGAAAGAACAATACAGAAAAGAAAGTAATGGTCGGAACTTTGAAGTTGAAGGAATAGAAATATTTGACCTTGAGTTCCACCACAGAGATACTCTGAGAAAACTTAATTATTCACAGTACACGCGAACGTAGCTATTCACTGAACCTACACTGCGAAAAATTACATTTCTCTTTAACATAATTATGTGTCATATTTTATGAAAATTTGCATGAATGTATTTGAAACTAGTCTCGATTTAAGTAAATTATTTTTTGATTTGTAGCACTTTCGACAGAGGTTTCAAAAATAAAAGTTATAAAGTTTTAAATAATAGTTTATTTTACCCTGTCATAATGAACTATTAATATTGTGCCACAAATCTCACTAGTAATTTATGACCCATAAGTATAAATCAATTGGGATAATTGTTAAAAAATCATTTGCTAAAGCATATTTTAGGGATTTTATGAATAAAAAAAAAGAAAAATATAAAAACGTGTATTTATGCAATTGATAAGTTTACAATCAAGTGCATGTATTTTATTAAAATAGAATTGTTTGAAAATTAAAATAATTAAAATTGTTTACACAGATTTATAGAGCAAGCCTAATTTATAATACATAGATAAGTAGCTTTATTAAAATAACTATATCCTAATATACAACAAAAATATAGAATAATTATATAAACGGTACTTATAAAAAATATTAAATAATGAGTAATTATTTTCTTCTTTTTGCACCAAACAAACGTTTTCTCAACGTTGCTGTCTTCAGTCGCAGTCTCTGCTTTCTTGGCGTGTTTGATGATAACACATTACTCGTTTGAATTTGAGCTATTACAAGGTAGAGAAACAGATGGTTGACTATGCACTTGTTCAATAAATTCTACTTCTGCTGAAGTTGAGGGTAGACACAAGTTGTCTTTGCCTTCTTCGCCATGAACAACAAATTCCTCTAAAAAAGAAAGAGAAACCAAATTTTTATCAGATCAACTGGTATCAAGAAGGTGCATCATTTGTCAGAATTAAATGTTTGAGTCACACTTTTTAGCCAGATGAAATTTAAAATAATTTCCTAAAATTTGAATATATTTCTGTGCCCAGGAGGTAAACTGCACTGTCATTCTAGTCAACTTTTTAGTACAGCAGATTGAATGTTGTTAAATTATTAAATTTCAACTAGATATGTATTTAGACACCCATTTATTGTCAGAATATTTATATTTTTTACTAATCTGAACTACTAAAACTACTTTATTTAATTTGCATAACTTGTTGTATATCGACATAGTGCAGTTTACCTCCAAGGTAGTTCTACAAAATGGAATGTATGGGTTGATATTCTAAGATTATTAGTACTTATTATTTTATTTTTTAAACTACTAAATGTAATGTAAAAAAATAACAAGACGAGTAGCAAACTTTTTGTAACATTTAACTATAAATTGTATTTATTTACCTTGCAAAACTGTGACTCTTTTCGTAGATTCTGAATGGGGAAATACTGTTGGGAATGCATTTGCAAATAATCGTTTTCTTGTTCCTGACTGATAAACGAATTTATCCTGGAAGTGTAGTTCACAAATTTTGTAATTTTTACTTAAGTGTTCAACACCCTTTCCCAATAAGTTCTCTCTATTTGCTGCCTTAAGCCACAATTCAAGTCTGAAAAATACATACAATCATTGTACTACCATGTTATGGCAAGGTCAATTCCTATTTCACCCTCAAGGTTTCATACCTACCTCACTGGATCTTTGCCACCTGTTCTTGAGGTACATCCACGATAAATACAAGCATATCCTCCTCCTCTTTGATGCGGCATTGTTTGTAAACCTAATCTTAATACGTACAATAAAGTCTTAAATTAACAACTCCACAATTAAAAACATCAACAAAAACTAAAAATAAACCACTAACAAAACGTAAAAGTTATCAGAATGTTCGCTAAAAATAACCAAAAATCCAAAACCACAAATAAAGACACGACAGGAAAAAATATTGATTTTCTAACAGCGACAGCAGTGACAGCTTCGTTCATCTGCTATAAAAGTGTGCAAAGTTGTACTTCGAACAAGTAACAAATCTACGGTTCAATTTTGACAATGCTCCACCATGAAGAAGGTGTGGCTTCGGTTGCTAGGTTCTTGTTTTAGCCCTATATTTCTTTTCTGTATTGTTCTTTATCCTGTGCCATTGTATTATCATACTTAGTAGTTTAACTTGTCTTCTAAGCTCTTAACTTCAAGTTTATTTATTTTTATTCTGTTTTATATACATGAAATATAAAATATTTATATAACATGGTCCATATAAAATTTATAAGACAAAGACAAAAATAAAAAGGTATGAATTGCTATCATATTTTGAACGTCACATTTGGTTCATTAATATGATTTAATTTTATGGGCTATTATAATAACATCTACAAGAAGTAAAAAGACTTTCTTGGATATAACAGGAATGTCACATCTGGTTTGTTAAAAAGACATAATTTTTGGGAACTTCCAATAACGTTGAATAACGTAGCAAGGTAACGCTGTAATATCACCGCAACGTACAAAAGTAAACGTCCCTACTCTGGGCTTAAACGGTTATGAGTCCATCCTACAGATGAAAACAAGAGTAAAAATGAGAGTTACAATGTTAAAATGGGATTAGTGGAAGGGTTGATTGTATAACAATAGGGTCATTACAAACAGAAACGATGTTGCCACGGTTGTTAATTTATTACATTTTTCAAGTAAACTAAGTCGTTCTTACATCTATTACAATTTTATATATCACATGCCATATATACAATAATTATATTAAATAAGGTTCCAACAAATACATCAACCTTTATCACAAACAGTAAGTAACACCATCTAGTGCTATTTTAGGAACAATCTACAATAGTTTTTTTACTTATGAGTTTTTTATAACTAAGAATTAACTTAAGGCCGGTTTTTCAATGTGTAGTTAACTGTAATCTTGAAATAACTGGAAGTAAACCAAGTCATTGCTGTTTTTTAATTAATAATAAACTAATAGTTAAACTAAAATCTAACTTTAACCTTACTCTTGGGGTACGGCTAACCCATTGTTAAGAGACAATCTAACATGTTCCTTGATATTTTTTAATATGGATGATCTATATCGTAGTAGCAAATAGGAAGAAATAGATTAAAACCCAAAATAAATAAAGACCTAATTTTATCCAAGTATTCGATGGTTTAAATTTTTCTAATTTGGTGCGTACATTCCACCTCCAGTTTTGAATATAGCTGTTTTGTTGATACAAAATATATTTTTAATTTTTCATATGTGTATATATATTTCTGTTTTAAATTTTGATATTCGTATATTTTTTGCTTGCTATTTGTAGTTGGGTACAGAGAAGGAGGTAAACAACATGTACTATGTCAGGCTGGTGGGAGAGGTTGTGTAACCCCAAATTCAAGGAGAAGTTGCTGATCGATGGATTTTTTCATTTTTTACTGGCAATAAAATAATATACTTTCAGAGGTCTAAAACAAAAAAATCCATTTGCAAGCATTTTTTGTCGTCTTGTTTTGCTTCTTCCGGTGTACGGATTTCGGCTACATAACCGGATATTTGTTTTTTAACAAAATTCGAAATATAGCTAAAACGTATTTTTTCTGCATCTTAGATGATATTGCAAGCATTTTTTATTTGCGAAAGGATTGATAGACAAAAAAATGTAATCTGGTGAAAAGTAACGTATTTAAGGTGTTAAATCGGTACCAAAAATCTAAAAACGGTTTAATTGCTATCAAAATGTTTGTATAACTCCCAAATAAGAATATTACCCTGATTGTATTGGACACCCATGAGTCCCACACCAGCTTTGAAACAATTTTATTTTGTAGAAAGAATGGAATTATTTTCGTTACCTTACGAATTCTAACAGAGACAGCAGAAAAAGATAGACTAGAAAAAGAAAAAATAGCCAAGCCAAAGAAGAAGCAAATGAAACAGAATCTGTTTGGTAATGTAAAGCAAAAAGCAAATGATTCAGATGATTTAGATGATTCCGGGGATGAAGTAATTTACGCTGATGATGAATCTGACTGTCTAAGTGAAATGGACCGTGAAAATTTCGACCAAGAATTCATGCAAGACGTAGAACCTATCATAGATCCTGAATCTGGGATGCTAAATATCCAAATCGGTGACTTTTTGCTAGTAAAGTATTGCATGAAGAAGACCCAAAAGTATTATTTTGGAGAAGTGGGAGAAATAGTCGACGGAAAATATTTAACAAATTTTCTAAGAAAGAAAGAAAATGGATAAATCTTTCCCCCAAGTTACTAATAAGGACCTAATAGAATTGGAACAAGTGGAACTAAAACTACCTAAGCCAAGAACGTCTGAAACAACTGCAAGGTCAAGTTCAATAAAGCGGTTTCAAGTAGACTTCGGTGCCTATAACGTCAACTAAACTAATTTTTTTTTTACATTTTTTACTGTTTATGCGACTTGTGTTAGATTGTTCCAGCTTTATTCACCAAATAAATATGACTAAAACTTTTAGAACATAACAAATTGTTTTTGTCTACACTTTTTCCTACACTGTCCAAATCTACCCTAGCCAAGGGGTACATTTGGACAATTTGGATACTTTGGAAAATTGCAAAAATCTAATTGATCGATCAGAAAATAATCGCTAAACCTATGGTGAAAGATAGTACACTTATCAGTGGCAACAACAACATTATGTGATCAATATATTAAAAGCCAAGCTATACACAGCTAATTTAGTGTCCCAATGTCCCTCCCTCTCCCCTATTTTTATTTGTGGGTCATGCAAACATTTTTAGCGCAAATAAACCTTTTTCGGATGTTGGTTCCAATTTTACATCTATTTCAAAAACCAGTTTCCTTTCGCAAGGCTGCAATTTTTTTGTATATCAACCCTTTTACTGATCCAAAAAATTGCTTACAATACCATTTTAGATTCAGAAAAAACGCGTTATAACCATTACTTTGAATTTCGAATGCATATTATCTATAACTTTCAATAAACAAAAATAAAGTAAGTTGTTAGGTGTATTTCTATAATATTTAGTATTAACACTCCACTAAATCCCCATTAGGCGGCAATAACCAATTAATTACGTTGCCAAATGATGACATAACTGTGTTCTTCTAATTGTAATCGGACCCTATTACCTAATATTAAATTCTAGAAAAACCGTATTGATGAAATTTAACATTACAAATAACATTGAGAATATAATAACAGTGACAACAGATAATCTAAGTATGACACATTATACGACTTTACAAAATTTCTGGGAACATTTCTTGATAGCCACCTTATCATTATGGTCATGTATTGATTAAATTAGTAAAAAAGTTACCTAATAGTGGGTATTACGGTTTACTTAAACTCAAAAATATTCTAAATAAAAAACAACTTATAAATATTGTATATTACGCAATGATATTATATTCTCATTGGTCATAAAAAATAATTGTGAGAGGAAATTCATCATCCTCTAATAGGCTCTTTATTTTACAAAAAAAAGAGTTTCAACATTAATTTTTGGTCTTACGCCCGTATGCACCGTACACGTTTAATCCAGATTATGGGTTTAATCGCGTTTAGTACCATTTTTAGCGATGCACCGTAACAAACATCATTCCTTATCCGATTTTATTCTAATCCGTCGACATCGGTGGATCAAACTATCTAATCGAGATTTTCTTACGTCCAAAAGATGTCAATGTTTTGTCAGTATATTTGGAACTTTCTATTTGTGTTTCTTTTATTTGAATTTTAATAAAAATCGGAAATAGAATACCAGCTTTTCTTGGAAGATGATGAAGATTCTCGACAAAATTACTAGAGAAGTGAATATTTTTATACGATGGACAACTTTGTCATTTTTAAGAGGTTTTTATATTCTAACGTTACAGCATAATTTTGTAGTTAGATGGCAAATCCAAATACGTTGAAAAATATAAAAAAAAGTAAGCAATAGGTACATATATTTATTTGATTTTGTCCACTTTTAAATACTGATAATGTCATATCTAGTTTTGAACATGCACAGTATAGGGAATAAAGTATTCAAATAGGTATATCGTTTTGCATAAAAAAGCTTGAAATACAGCAGCTTGTATGTGTATATGTTAAAATTATCAATAATAGAATTTTTATAAAATCATTTGACATGTTTTTTTCACCCTGCGTAGAATTCGGTATGCGTTTTACGGTGTGTTTACGGTTTTGGTACATTTATAAAATAGGGCTTCTATTTTCATCGGCCTTTTATCCTCTGACAAACATTTTTCCTACTCAAATCTGACGTTTTCCTCTTCTCTTTTTTGTGAAATTTATAAAATTCCAGTGTTGTCAGATTACTAAACTCGATTATCTAATCCGTAGCCGGTGCATAGAAAATATTCACTAGCCATTTAAACGAGATTTGCAAATCTGGATTATATTTTAAAACGGTGCATATGGGCGTTAATGGAAGAAAATCATATAAATCATATTTTCAACAATTTAATATTTTAACACTGCATATATACATCTATAAATGCATAATATAAGTATATTAAAAGAAAACTTAAAGAATTTAGAAAAAAAATTAATATTCATAAATACTAAACCAGACATGGTAATTTATTAAGAATTCCAAATCATAGAACAACGTTCTATGAAAAATGTCCGTCATATGCTGGTATACAACTATATTTTAATAAGTTGCATCAGTTAATAAAATGAAAAAAATTTAAATTCTTTGAAGAAAAAAAAATTTAGAATTCTTATTAGATAATTGTACATAAGTGCTGCATTTTTAACTACATAAGTATGTATTCCACTACGTCTATATCTATTTATTTTATGTGCTACGTGATATGCTGATGTGTTCATTTTATATTTACTAACTTGAAAACAAATGTATACAGTAATTTCTGCTTTTTATGAATACACCCTAATAATGCGTTTTTCTTTAAATTTTGGTGGTGATTGTATGTTAGAAAAAAGAAGTATTTGGCATAGTGAAAATTTTTATTTACCATTGGCGTCAGGTGTTGGGAACAAAAAAGGCTTTATTTTTTGGGAAAATGATATTAAGGCTTATTTTAGATAACTTTATCTATCAGATTTATAAATCAGCGTCCCCAAAATAGGTTGTTTATTTCTAACTTTTTAGTTTAAATGCCCTAATCCTATTTCGTTTTAAACACCTGCATTCCATTTCGTTAAATTCAGTATCCTCGCAACTACTTGTATACTATGATTTAGGTTTTTTAGAAATTTTGCTAAGACTAAGATACGCGCTCTCTGTTACCGTTGGTATGCTGTGTTGTTTTAGAGCAAATTATTCAAAGAGTGCTTTGAAACACAAGTTTTTGTTTGACATTTAGTAATTGAAGTAATTTGAAAATTCGGAAAAAAATCCCAACAATCCCCCTCCGTACTCCAAAGGTGAAAACAAATATTTGTAGATTTGAAAAACCTATCGTCGCTGGAGATCGAACCCAAACATACATGTTCCTCGGAGATGTGTCCTTGCCGTTAGAGTATCCTGTGTATTTAACGAACGAATAGATCCTTTTTCCTAGATGACCCGAACGGGGAAAATTTTCTACATTTTTACAAAATTATGTTTATGATTTTCTCATGGAATTGCCTTTAGCACATAGACAAAGCTTTTTCTTTCAATTAGAAGGTGCTCCCATAATTTCTGATAGGAACTTTTGAAATGCAACTTTTCCTATAAAGTGAATAGGTAGAAATTCTCCTTTAGAACCATGGCCCTCCAGTTCGCCGGATATTACCCCTTATGACTTTTTATGTGGGAACACTTGAAAAATAAAGTGTATGCTACTCGGCCGCGTGACAGAGAGCAACTTTGCATTAGAATTAAGCAAGCGTGTCAGGAAGTTACTCTCCAAACTTTAAGAACAGGGAATTGTTGAAAAGTGTATTATTTTAGAGGTAGTTATGTTGAAAAGATAAGAATATAAAACAATGTAATTTGTAATTTAGTTACCACGGTTACAAATAAAGAAATTATTTAAAAGTGACTAAAAATATTTTTTTTACTAAAATCAGCTCTTGCGATTTTCAAAATATGAATTTAAACCAATAGTAAATAAAAATGTTTACTATGCCAATTACTTAATTTTTTAACATACAATCACGACCAAAATTTGAAGAAAATCGCATTATTAATATCAAAGATATTAGAGTTTATTCATGAAATTTAAGATACACGGTATAGATATTCTTTGTAAAACACTTTGTAAAACTGACTTTTCAATACCGGGTACGTAGTAATGATCTTATTAGAAGAAATACTTTTTTGTTTTTTTTTTTAATTTTTTTTCTGAATTTCGTTGAAAAACAAGAAGATCTGGTCATGTGACCAAAATCCCTAAGCCGGACGATAGAAAATGCTTGTAAAGGGTTTTTTATTGTTATAGACGTGTAGAAGTATATTATTTCATATCCCTAACAAAAAGCAATTTTACTTTTAATTTGACAGGTTACACGGTAGCTCTAACCACCGGGGCATAGTACATATTATTTACCTATCCCTTGTACCCATCTATAAATAGCAAGCAAAACCACGACAAGCCACTTTTTGCAAGTCAGATGAAGGAGTAGTTGGGACTTATACCTCCATGGTAGCAGAAAATATTTTAATCCACAATCGCTGCTACAGGTAAACAGTTAAATCAATTTGTAATCATAAGTAAAATTTTCGCCTCGTTTTTTTATTAGTGCCTTTCTCTAGTTTTCCATCTTAAAGTGTAACTCTTACTGAAACTAGGGTGGATCCCTATGCTGCACCCCTGACCACCCTACAGAAGCATTATATTTTTTATTTTTTGACATAGTCTCCCTCTACACTAATGCACTTGGTCCATCGGTGCTCTAGCATCTCAACAGCCTCCTGGAAAAATGTTTGTCCGACCTCTGCAAATCACCTCTGTACAGTTTGTATCAGTTCATCATTACTGGAAAAAAATTTCCCACGTAAGTTTTCTTTTAATTTTGGGGACAGCCTGTAATCACTGGGGGGTGAGACCTAGTGAATATGGTTTGTGCTCCACTAATTCAAAGCCTGCTTTGTGTATAGCAGCCATGACAATACAAGATATATGGCTGGGAACATTATTCTGATGGAACAGCACACCGTTTCTTAACTTTTCTCGCCGTTTCTCTTTAAGAGTGTCTTGCAATTTAGTAATCAGTTGTGCGTAATAGGCTCCTGTAATTCTCTATTCCTTTTGCAAATAGTCAGGATGATTCCTTGAGCATCCCAGAACATAGCAAAACCTTTCCAGCAGATGGCACGACTTTGAATTTGCGTGGAGGAGAACCGCGATGTTTCCACTCTTTATTTTGAGCTTTATTTTTGGGACAATCATGGTGCACCTATGACTCATCCATAATAACATACCGACTAAGAAAGTTCTCTTGGTTTGCTTGGTGCCTTTCCAAAAGTCGCTCAAAAGTCAGCACCCGATTTCTTTTTGGATCAATGGTTAACATTCGGGGCACCCATCTTGCACTCATCTTCTTCATATCTAATTCTTTATTCAGTATGTGGTGCACCACATGATATGATAAGCCAGTATCTTCCACAATGTCTTGCAGTACGATATCGTGTACCCTCTTAATGTTTTTGTCTGTTGTTATCGTTATGGAAGGACCACCAGCATTCTGATTTTCACAGGATGTTCTTCCCAATGTCTTTATCAATTTGAGTTGGCGTCATACCTTTTTTCTGAAGGTATTTTATTACGGCTCTTTGTTCTATTTGATACATTTTTAAACGACTTCAAAAAAGAAGGAGGTTCTTAATTCGTCAGAATATTTTTTTTATGTATGTTCAGCGATAAGCATTTACGAAGTTCTTCGATTTCTATGATTGTTTTTGTTAGAGAGGGGGTACTTCAGAGGTGGTCCCATATAAATTTGGTCAAAATCTAATAATGGGTTCTATCAGAAATCCATCAAACTCTTCATTTTTTATGTATTTTAAGCGATAATTCTTTACCACATTGTCCGATTTCTATGATTCTTTTTTTGTGAGAAAGAGGATACCTTAGGGGTAATTCCGTATACAATTGGTCAGGATCTGATGATCTATAAGAAAATCAAAAATCTCAATTTTTTAGGTCATCTGCACGATTTTAAAGTCGGTTTTTTAATTAAAAAATTATGAATAATCACGACACATAGTTCAAGAATTAGCCACATCATACATAACAACGCTTTGAGATACAAAGTTGATATTTTTTAGATATGATCTACAAAAGTCGAAACTAACTGTCGAAAACATTAATCACTTAGAAATACGTCAGGGGCGGAGCATGGGGATCCACTCTCTATTATCTGGGTATATAATACAAAAGAAACACTTTTATTAAAAAATGATGTAAACAAAAATCCAATTAAAAAGCGTATGTATGCTTATATAACACTGGACATTTCTCGCTTCCCCGAGTCTTTTATGTATCTATATATCTAACAAGAGGTTAACCTTCAAGTAGAAAATAGCTAACCTCCAAGAAAATATTACATTGAAAAACCGACCATAAGAAACATAAAATTATGCATGAGTTTAATTATTTTTAGTGCAGTCAAAACAAGGAGTAATATTTTGTACAAATTTATGTACCTACATTGTTCTGTTAATTTTCTACTACGTTGCCCTTAATGCCTATTGAATTAAAATTTATTTACAAAATTCGTATCGTTTCTACAATCTCATCAACTTCATTGCACCTATCATCATTATCGTTTTCAGAATACAATTAATAACTCGAAAAACTCTAATATACAGAAAATATCATTCTCGAAACAAGGATATTGTTTTATACTTTTTCAAACCCTGTAATGTCAGTTTAATATCATTCATCTATGAGCTCGAACTCATCAGCACGATACTTTCTTCTTTTCAAATAAACATGTACCTTAAAAATAACAATACATAAAATAACTAGAATAAGAACTACAATTAAACCTAAGGTAACATTAAACATCACACTTTTTTGAGAAATGGGTTCGCTTACAGCTTTGTTAGTAACTTTTTCATTATTACAATAAATGCCTCCTACGTTAACTTTATCCAAATCGATTTTATCTTGCACTGTATACGTAACGCCTCTAGTTTGAAGATATTTGATGATTTTGGATAAGAGTTCGCATGATAACATATTGAATTTTATATCTAAAATACTTAATAAAGGTAAATTGGTTAAAATTACATCATAATCTATATCACGAAGTTTATTGTAAGATATATCTAACACTACAAGATTTTTTAAAGGTTCTACCAAAGCATAACTTAAGCTAGTAAGTGAATTCCTTGACAGATTTAGTACTTCTAACTGCCTTAAACTAGAAAACGTTTCATTATGATCAAGTATTGTTAGATTATTTTGTGACAAATCTAATAAAGTTAAGTTATGAAGATCTTTAAATACTTCCTTTGGTATCTTTTTAATACTGTTATTGATAATATACAATTTTCTTAAACTAAATAAACCGTTTAGACAAAAACTTGATAACTCCATTTTGTTACCAGATAGACGAAGCGTTTTCAGATTTAAATATTTCTTAAAAGTATTTGGTTTCATTTCGGTTACATTGTTATTGTCTAAAATTAATATTTCTAACGTGTTATTAATATTAATACTTAAAATAGAATCTATTTGGAGTCGGTTATTGGCTAAATTGAGGTACTTAACGCTTTTTAAATCTTTCATATTTAAGAAAAATAGTTCGTTATTGGATAAGTCGAGAAGTTCTAAAAACTGTTTATCTTTGAAGACATTGCCTTCGATAAATGTTAATGCGTTGTTATCAACTCTTAGATTTTCCAAATATTCTAAAAACGTAAAATGGGAGTTATTTAGTCTATTCAATTTATTTCCTTGTAGTTTCACTATCCTTAAAGATTTTAAAAATGCAAAAGACGTACTTAAATCTTTGATGTTATTATGACTTAAGTCAATTTCGTACAGATCTAAAGAAGAAGGAAATGAAATAATTGTTGACGAATTCAAGGGTGGTGGTTTATTGTTAATTATTAGAGAATTTCGTTGAATATTTTGACAATACAAATTATGTCCTAAATCTTGAATTTCGTTTTTAGAAAAATTTAAAGTCGTTAACATTTTCAATTCACATAGAGGTACGTTATTTAAATCTTTTAAATGATTCTCAGTGATATGCAGTTCTTTTAATGACTTTAAATCATTAAAGGCACCTTTTTCAATAAAGCTCAATTCGTTTTTCACCAAAGTTAATTCTTTTAAACGTTTCAGATTTGATAAAGAGTTTTTAGTTACTTCGAATTTAGTACTAATAATTTTCAAATCTTCTAGATTTTCGAGCAATTTGAACACCGACTCAGATTTCTTGTAGCTAAAGGTTGAATTTTCTAAATAAAAATGTTTGATATGTTCGACATTATGAAATAGATTTGGAGATACTTCTGTTAAATTGCAGTTTTCCATCTTGAGGCTTATTTCGTTGGTGACTTCTAGTTCTTGTAGCAGGTGGGTGAAATTGTTAGTGAGGCCTTGGCAGGTGATGTCGTATCCTCTTTCGTAGAATGATTCAATTTGGTTGTATTCTTTATCGCAATGAAGGGCTTCTATGATACCAATAATAGTCAATAATAATATTGTCTTCATTTTTTTTTTCTAAAAAGAAAAAAGACAAATAAGCACAATATAAAGAAACTACATAAAAATAATTTTTTATTCGAACGTTGTTTTTCCGACAGAAAACATAGTAGAAAAGTAGAACTTTTGTACCTATTTTTATACTTTATAAAATACTTTATAGGCCATGGCCTCTAAAGTTAAGTGCATAAAGTTTTGCATACCGATTAGAATTCTCAAATCTGAGGTAGGTTCTTTCGTATACCATTTTTGATGTTTTTAGGAATCAAAATGAAAGACGACAAAGGACCCCCCACTTTTTACATTGATTTTGGGTACTGACAGAATTTGTTCAAATTTTAGTATATTATTTTTTAGGTCATTAGGGGCAAGTTTCTTATGGACCTCAAGTAGGCAGCTCTACAAGGTGAGCAGTTAAAAAGATTCAAAAGTAAGAAGTGCAGAATTAATATTTTCAAATATATATCTACGACTCTTCATCAATTCTTAAATTAATAAAAAATATATAAATAAATAAAATTATACTTTAGAAAATAAATTATACTATACAGCGTGTTCAAAGAATTAGGAATATTAGTTTCTCAAATATGGTGCATTTTACATGTATTACCATAGTTAGAATATGACTTCTGACCATTTTTTTGTTTCATTTCATATAAGATAATTTTTATAAGTAAAACAGGGTGTGATAGAACTACATAAACAACTAAGAATTACAAAAACGCATTTAACGAAAAATTGGTATACCTAAAATATTGTAGAAAGTCTAGAAACGAATTTAGTTTTGTTCGTATTATAATCATAGCTCTGTTTATCTAAGCAAGTCCCGTTCTACGCCTACTTAAACTCTGACGTGAATAAATGAGTCAGAAGACATATTCTAATTGAAAACTTCTAAATTTAAATATATTTTTGAGGATTAATGTTAGTTAAATTAAAACATAAAAAGAACTTTTACAGTTTTTTTAATAGTATTTATTTAAAAACTTCGTGATATGAATACTATATTGTCACCCAAAGTCTACCCTGTGCTTTGTTTATTACTGTACTGCAACAGGAAGTCTAGCGCTCGCTATATAGAGATAAACGCACCGCTTCTCGAAACTGTCGGAATGATCGCGGTGCGGCGTATGAGTCATAGGAGCCGAGAGAGTTCTGGTATAGAGCTGGCTTTAAATAAATAGCGTGAGTTCGTCGATGGACAAAAAGATTGAATTTAAGTGTTGGACTAAAGAGATAAATTGTAATAAATAAATTAAAATTGCGAGTGTCTAAGTATTAAATAAATTAATTAGTGCGTTATAAATTAACTGTAAATAAATAAACTATAAATAAATTAAACAAACGTAACAATATTTTTATCTTACTTTAAATAATTTTTTAAACCTATAACATAACTTTTTTGTATTTCTTTGTTTAATAATCACAATAATTACAAAATAATTCTACAACATAAAATGTTGGCGAGTGTTAGATTAAATAACAGCTACATTATCATGATAGAGTTAACACGTTGCTATCTTTGCAATTTCAGACTACATTTGCTGCGTTTGTTTATCCATATCAGATGCATCTGAGATGTGAATCTTTGATCACGTGATTCAAGATACGTAAATTAGTTGGAGCAGATGTGGATAAACAAACGTTCGACAGGTAAAAAATCGGATGTGGATATTCAAACGTAGCAATTCTTTTTTACATTGTATATTTTCTTCTTCTTTTTTAAGCTGTCATTAAGAATAATTTCAAAAGCTTGTTATTAGCAGGGCTCACATACTTTGATTTTCTTTTACTATACGGAGAATGGTCGCACTGCGCAGCTTTCTGAGTGCCTTTTAAAAGGAGATAGAAAACTCCGCCATTTTGAATCCTTGTTACGTGTTGCCTACATCTTGGCGCAATATTTTTAATAGGTGCGTTTTAATCATCCGCTTCTGCTTCGGAATTGTCGGTTTTCTTGTTTTAATCTGACAGGTTAAAACGACTAAACCGACAATTCCGGAAGCAGAGCGGATGATTAAAACGCACCTGATATTTTGCTTGCTGCTGTCAGTGTCAGTGAATATTATTAGGCATTCCAACGACCTGTCAAACTGCTGACAAGTGGGCACTGACATTTAGATAGAGCAACTCTGTGAGCCTGTTGTCATTGATAGGGTCAATCATACATATATAATTATAGAGATTGCTCAAAGCAAGTTGGTTACGATCGGCCATATTGCCTCGCTAGTGCTCATTAATCAGAATCGATTTTAAAAAAATGTGTTTACAAACCAAAATTGAGCCTTTGGATATAGTAAAAAAATAAATACCTACATTTTTACTTCAAGGCATAAGCTTATGTTTGTTTTGAAAAATAGGGATGATCAATCTATATAAGTATATATTTCATTGACCTTGTCAAATCACCAGGCCTACAGGGTTGCCATAATTTTACCATATTATAACCTGTCAAAACCCACTGGTAGCCATTTTGTTTGGAATGCCTAATTTTTGAAGTCACAGTTTATTGCTAAAGAATCAGTTAGCTCACTCGGACCAGTTGAAAGTTCCAAAATAACATCCACTCCAGGCATACAAATTTAGGATACGCTGTTTTATTATAGGCGGTTGTCATATATTGTATTATCCGAGTTGCGCAGTGTATAAACTGGAACATTGAGATCAAAAGTGCCGATGCAGAGTGAGCGATCTGATTCTTTAGCTATAAACTGTGGCATAGGGATCAAAATGTCCGCGCCCTATGTTGGGCGTGTCGGACCTCTCTCTTGCACTGTATAGTAAAAAAAATCAAAGTATGTGGCAGGGCTGGTATATCTAAGGGGGTCGCGACATACAAGTCCATTTTGGACGCCAGTTTTTTTGAAATAGTAGTCGCCCATTGATCTGACAACCTGTAGTCGCCAGGCTTGTCAATATAATAAAAAAAATCAATGTCTTTTTCTAAATGACATTTTCATTGTAAAATACTCATATTTTTTAGGATAAAATATTTAAATTTAATAAATTATTAATAATCTCATATGTACATAGAATACGTCGTGAAAAGTAAATCACTTTCAATTTTGTGCTGTTTTGGTTTGGTTTATTTTAAAAGGTAATTGAAGAGATGAAGAAAAATTTTTTATAGATGGGGATGCATAACAAATTATGGCTCCCATTTTTAGACCTCCAGTCCCCTAAGTCTATTTATTTTGGGCCTTTTTAAATTGTTGGTAGGTATTATTCACTTCATTTGTATGTTTTTATTTAATTTAAATAATTCTGTGAAATACCTTGTGATTTGTTTTCTATACATTTAAGCATGTATTTGTTGGCTATATCTTACAAAGTATGGCTTTGAAATACCTTTAAAACAGAGATACTTTCCTAAAACTGGCCGAAATTTGAAACTAATAGAGTTATTAGAGAAAATCTCCAGTCAAAATGTCTGCATGCAGTAACAGTAGCATAGATTAACAAAGCTGAAAAAAGAGTTGGAAAAACCTATGTCTAGCTTTTTCAATATTTCAGGGCAATAGTGTTAACAGCAGACCACAACAAGAACAACTGAAGTTTAGTAATTCAGCAAAATATTTCAGTATCTCCAGAAATATAAACGCATGAAAACTATAATAGGAAACAAATTAGGAGATTACCTAAATTAGCATATCTAGTGAATATTGTATTTAAAGAATATATTTTTAATCAAAACTTTTTTGGTTCTACTCTAATACTAACCATATAAAAATGCATTTTATAGTATAAAGCAAGATTCGTATCAAATGTACTCACAATTTATAAACATTATTAAACTAAAATAAAACATTTCAAATAACACCTGTTTTTTTATTTAAATAAAACATGTTAAATACATGTTTTTATTAAATACATAAATTAGTCTCAACCACACATTTGTTTTTGATTTTACTTCTAGTGTAAAAGTGACTACTAATTCACAGTCTTTTAAGTTTATTATTTAAAGAGACCAGCTACTACAAAATATCCTATTGATGATAACTAATTTCTATTTAATAATGGTTTTGCATTTATCAACATATTACAACACTTTGTTTATATGAAACATCTATTTAGCTCTTAATTAAATCACATTTAAATCAAATAAATTTTTTTAATTTGAATTTTTTGACTGTGGTAACTGAGTCCATTCGCAAAACCACAAACTTAGTCACTTAAAAATGTTAAAAGAGAATGTCATAAAGGTAAAATCCCTTCTTCTATGATGTTTTCCATGCAATTTTAGGATGTAAACGTTTTATCCAACACCTTTTTTACAATTTATCCCAAGCAACACTATGAAAGATTTAAATGCTGGATTTACAGCATTCAGTTTAGAGATGACTGCAGTCACAATGCAGTTTCAGAGATAATTTTCAAATGAACACATATTTACCACAGCACAAACGCATGTACCTATTCATGTAACATTAAAATAAAGTGGAAACAAATTGCATAATTTGGTATATAAAAAAGTACAAAATGTTTTTAGTTTTAATTCGACACTCGACTACGAGGAAAACAGTGGTTCATTCCACTTGTACCACATTGACATTATTATGCACGATGCACGTTGAAAGTAGATCTGTCTCTGTTTTTATAATACTATTACGGCAGGACAAACGATAACCGTGGATTTCGCTAAACGAACATCAGAAAAGTGTTGCCAACTTAAGCTGACTACTGTTTCCCCCTAGCCTCAGTCACCCCCTCATTAGGAATTTTTTGATAGTAGGTAGTTTATTTTTGTTAAAAAACTTTCTATGTGGCGGCCTTCGTCATTTTACGAAATATTTGAGATTTGCGAATAATGTGAAGTACACTTTATTTATAGAATCCAATAAAATTCAAGAGAATCCCCATTACTAGGTATTACTGTACATGTAAGATTGGTTCAAAAAGTATATGGATGTGTGCTCATATTTCAAGTGTTTTGTGATACCTGGAATACGCACGATTCGAAAATTATATATAGTACCCTTTAAGTGTTTTATTAAGGACTATTTTAGATGATGTTAAAAGATAAGTAAGATTTTAAAGGTATGTAAATAGTTAATGTATTTAATAAAACATGTTTTTAGAAATGTAGTTTATTTTATATGGATTTATAGTTTAGTGGAAGTCTAAAAATATATGTAAAGAAACTGTAATATTTTTGTATTAAATAGTATCCAGTAATTTATATAATAAATAAATGAACATAAGTCATGTTTTAATTATGGTAATACATGAAAATGCACCTTATTTCAGTAATTAATATTCCTATTTTTTTAAAGACTCTGTATAATTTATTTTACAAAGTGAATAAGCATTAACAAGACATATACAAGTGTAACACATGCCATAAGTATCATGAAAAAAAACATCAATTACTTAAGAGTGGTAAAGATATATATGAAAATATTAATTCTGCAATCTTTACTTTTGACTTCTTCTGACAGCTCACCCTGTAGAGCTGCAAACTTGATGTCCATAAGAAAGTTGCCCATTATGACCAGAAAAGTAACATACTTACTAAGATTTTAACAAATTCTGTTAGTACCCAAAATCAATGTAAAAAGTGCGGGGTCCTTTGCCTCGTTTCTAATTTCTAGGGGCATGCCCGTAATGAATTCTACGTCACTACTCATATTTATAATTTTTAATGCACCAGGTAATTAAATTAATTTGATATGATCATATTTACACCACAGAAATTGTATACTTGTTCTCATAGCCAACTCAGTTAAGAAAAATTATTGGAAATAATATCATTTCAGATTTAATTTTCTATATATTTTTTTAATACCTAAGCAAATTCGAATAAAAAACAGTGTATGAAACACAGACTACGTGTCGCTTGGCAAATTTCTCGTTTTTGCCCGAAAAACTCAACTTTTCGTCCTTGTAACATAAACTACTATTTCAGCAATCACAATCCAAAGTAAGTAAACTTTTTCAGCGAACTGATATTAAGTGACAACTTTGTCGACCTAGCGCGACAAAATATCATAATCGCTCGCCCAATTTAAGTAGGTATAATAAGGAATGAACCACGAAAATGTTTCTAAAGTAGGCATTAGAAAAATTTTTGTATGTCGAGCGTACAATTTTTTTAAGGGTCAGTTTGGATTTACTTCAGAGTCGCGCGTAGTTATCACAAACATGACTTAAATCTTTGTCTTTGTCGGTCGTGGTCTACTTTAGAAACATTTTTTGGATCACTCTTTAAAATAAAATATGGGTGTTCCATAATTATGTTCCTAAATAAAAAACAAGTGGTAATTTTTTTTAGATGAACTATTAAAATATTTTAAGGTGAAGGGGGAGAAGAAGTCCTTTATATCTTACAAGGAAAGTCAATGTTTAATTATTTAACAAAACATTGAGTGCGACCGGTTCCGAAGTGTCATCACTTCATCTTCAGGCTCGCCTAGTGGAAAGGAGAATATGTGGTGTAAGGTGTGTTAACTTGTGAGATATAAAGGACTTTTTCTCCCCCTTCACCTTAAAATTACCTCAACTCACACATGGCTACCCCCCTTGTCAATATTAAAATATTGTTGCATATTTTCGGCATCTTATTTCTGTGCTTATTTATCTATTAAAAATCATAAAGTAGAAGTTGATAAAATGACAACCAAATGTACAATAAAATTGTTTATTAAAGTTTTATAAACAAACACAAAATTATTAAGAAATAAAAAATGAGATAAACACAAAATTAATAGTAAATAAAAAACAATAATGAGATGGTTGAGGCTGGTGGAGTTTTAACAAATTGTTAATGTCGGGTTCCAATTTCCATTTTCGATAACATCAATCGCAGATCGCCACGTTCAGTTATGTGTTGTATGTTCCTATTCTTTGACAGCTACTGCACTGAATCCACGCTCAGCCAGATAGGACGAAGGAAATGCGTTTAAAAACTTTTGTACTACTGTTTACAATCCAGATTAGAGAACTGATATTGGTTTTTGGATCCAAAATTATTGGTATCCATGTTTAAATTTTGAATTTGCGAAAGGATCTAAACCCCAACTTTTTAAATAATCTTGGAATTATTCCGTAAAATCAACATCAAGAATCTCCAAGTGTTTGAAGTAAGTCTGTAAATCTTCCGGTTTCGCAGAGACTGTTGATAGTCTGGTCTACTTAGATTTCGTTTGAATAAAAAGTTTTCCTGCGAAAGCAGCTAAGACGATTTTTGATTTGATTAGTTCAACTCATTACCTTTACTACTTTACTAAATATTTGAACATGTCTAACGATGGAGGTAGTATGGAGAGGAGTCGCTACTCGAATATTGAAGCGGTATCTCCTGCGCTATATTGTTACTGTCCTTATGTCATTTGTGACATTTACTTATAACTTTTGTGGTATGTGTTTTATTTTTCGGTTTTTATTGATTCCGTTTTATTTTTATATAGTTTTATTTGAAAGACCTTCAGGACAGTAAACGTATGTATGTAACAGACATTCAATCTAGCTCGTAATTTTGAAAATAAAAATTTTGAAAACCAAAGCAATTTTTAAGCAGTCATAGTACTGAGTTGAGTTTAATGACATTTTGGTTACTAGATTGAGTACAATAACATACCAAAGTTTCAGAAAATTTAACTGGTCGTCACTTTACATAAGGAAAGTGCGGGAATTCTTTGGGTAATGGTAAGTTTAACACCTACAGACATCTTTAAAAATGTAGACAAAAACAATTAGAAGATCAAAATCAGAAAGAATTATCAGTGGAAAAAGTTATTTTCGAAACAAGAGAAGGTTAAATGTTATTTTTAATGTTTATTCAATAAAATTATTAACAAATTACCCCAACCAGCCATAAACTCTTAAATTAACCAGCCTTCGATAATGCTACACTAGTAAAGACAGTTTGTTCGATAAAATCATGAAAAAAAAAACGATAATTTCTACACAATTTGATTTTAGTCATCTGGCAACACTGGTCATGGAACACTCGTATAGAAGCACTCTCCTGAGTTTGAGAATAGGGAACCAGAAGTTACTAGACGAGAGTAATTTTTTCAGTCGCGGGTATATATTGGATATTGGTAAATCTGTTAGTATTCTTCCCAAATTCCTATTACTGATTATTATTTCCGGGTTCACTTATAGATTTGATATTAAAATGTTTACCTATTTACTGGTCTATTAGGAACACCTGGATTTAAATCTAAGAAATATAACGTAAAAAATCTGAATTGGACTAGATATTTATAATATTAATACTTTTATTATCGAGTCGACTTTGAAACCTTCCGAAATATTATATAATGTATTTTAATTAATTCACATTTAAAAAAAAACATCTGATTTATAATGAACCCGTAAAATTTAATTTTTAACGTCGATAATAAATTTTACCAAATTAAATTAAAGAATGTATTGCGTCGATATCGTGTAGACCCGTTGAATTAACTCATTTAGTTGGAGAAACAATAAAATTGTTGACAGGACTGTGATAAGTGAAAATGGTAGAGGGGCTTATAATAAATAAATGCAACCTAGGTGGGTTAAAGTAAAGTTTTAGGGGGTTGAAAAGGGGTGAAAAATGTTGCTGTCGCGATTTCCGGCGAAAGTTGAAGTCACTTTTTAACATAACCCCAACATTTTTGATAAAAATGCAAACGTTCGCTCGAATTTATTTTAGTATTTTATTCTTTTTCCAAAAATCATTCAATTCTGATGAAATTTGGTGAAATTAAACCTTAGTGTATCTTAAATAAGCAAAACATTTTTTTAAATTAAAAAATTAAAATAAAAACTTTTTTTTAAAGATATTCTACGGTGAAAATTATCGTACAATGTTCTTCGGGTACTCATTTTTTTTGTTTTGACATGTAGTTTTTGATAAAATAAAAAAAAATATTTAATCACTATTAAAAACCATCCTCAAAAATAGATAAATACAAAAAATGACAATGGAAAGCAATATTCCTTAATTATTGATACAATTTGTTTCATTTAAAAAATAAAAATAAAACAATTGATTGCATCATTGAAAAATATAAAAGCAGCTGTTCTTTATTTTTTAACCAGAATTTTTAATTTTGTATACAGGGTGGAGACTTTAACTGGAAGTAATTCGCTACAACCGCAGTATAAAATATTTGGATAAAGGGCAAAAACAGGTCGATGAGTTTTTTTGTGGTCTTTCGAGTCATATTAAAAAAATAATTTTTCACCCCTTTTAAAAATTATTTTAGAATTCCCCGTTCAATTTAAACTCAAAGGATCTCTTGATTTGTTTTCCTAGGTTGCTCCGTTTTTGAGTAAATAAATACAAAGTGTATTGTCCGAGAAAATTAATGTAAGAAAAAAAATTGACATTTGGACCATAGTTTTGCTATGACCTTCAGAGCAAAACAAAATTGATGGGGAATTATTAATTATCCATGCTCAGTCAGAGAGGGTCGTAGGTGAATTTTTCCCTTTTGTCCTCGAATTTGGCTGAATGACCGATTGTACCGAGATACAATCGAATATTACCTAGATAAATTTTATGTACACCGCAAATGAAGAAGAAGAATACTGAATAATTTTTAAAAGGTTATGATATATAAATAAAACGTGTTTATTAGCTATGAAAGGGAGAATCTTGATGTTTTATTCAAAATTTAGCTATAATTTGGTTGTAATAGGTAAGTCCTTGGAATTTAATATATATATATATATATATATATATATATATATATATATATATATATATATATATATATATATATATATATATATAGCTTACCTACCAGTTAAAATAGATATCTATCTTGGGTGGCTCACAAAATAAATGATTTTAATATATACAAACTAAAAGGTTAATATTATATACAATTTTCAGAATATTCCCCAAACACTGAGGGTGGAGATATTTCGTGTGATAACACCTTCTAACTGATGGACTTGAGTTGGTATAATCAGAAAATTCCTACCTTGGAGATTGTCACTATCTTACATAGGCGAGGGTTGAATTCGAATACCTCTTTGGAAGGGTTACTTGACAAGATTGGATCCAAAGGTACGAATAGGTCCACTTATTTAATCTCTAATTAAAATATCGTCCTTCATTTGTAGTAACTCCAGTGAGTAAGGTTCTCAAATATAGCTGTCCTTGAGACTACCTCAAATTAATGTTATGTCCGGAATTGCACGTAACTGCACGTAATAAAAATGAAATATAACTATCTGTGACTACGATAGCCAGAAAAGGTAAAAGAATAGAATAGAATGGAATGGAATAGAATGGAATAGAATGGAAGGCCTAAAATACAAAATACTACTTTAAATATACAATCTTATAATAAGCAAGGACAAATAAGTGATAATTGAGAAATTACATTACCTGAGGTGAAAGGTGGCCTTTTTAAGAAGTTCTTTTTGCTTAATTGAAAATAAAATCCTCTTATGAGATTAAGTATACTAACAAATAGTAATACTAAATAAATTTTCAATCAGTCTTTTGGTTTCTAGTATCTCATATCCTTATAAAAAGATCTTCAAAAACACATGTTCCATGAAGGGACACTAGAAGAAGAATGAAAAATGGTGGAAAGGATATGCACCGACAAAATTAATGACTTCTACAGGAAGTGAAAATAAAATATGACAGGTAATTTAAAATATTATTAGCCAATTTCTCACAATCACCTACTTAATTCCAAAATTACCTAGATTATTTGGGGTTTTAATTATTTGTAATGAATTAGACAATTACCTGAATAAATTTGAATGACATAATGTCATAATTAATGTAAATAAACAAAGAAAATAAACCCTGAAACCATTTATAGAATTCAAAACGTTTCTTTGTCCCTTTTAGGTTCCTAGAACTCAACTACAAACTAATTTATGAAAAACAATGGAAAATATATCTACAGAGGACCAGAACGGATATTCAAAACAAGAAAGAAACACTTGATAAAAAGTTAAACTTCTACAATTTCCAATTTGACAATATAAAAGGTATCTTTTCATTCTAGTTAACTCACAGAACATGAGAAATGGATCTCCTAATAAACTTCTAGCCAAAACGGTGTATACGGAGTGAGCTTTAAATAGATTTTATTCCTATTATACTTAAATAATAAATTAGAGTATATTAAAAGTTAAATGCCAATACTATATATATTATTTTTGTGGTAAAAGCATCCCAGTACATTCATATGGATTTTGAACCGTAACAGTTTATAAAGCAAACTATCACTAATTTTTCATGTAGATTAACATCCTTAAATACTCGCATATCATTAAGGAACACCCTATATTTTATCTCACATTATTATAATTCTAACAAAAAATATACAACACACTTTTGAAAGGGGTAAAATGCGTTACTTCTTATTGACAATATTTATTATCTATGGGTAAATAAAAAAAATGTTTAATAAATTCATAATTAAAAAGATAAAAATACAAAATCGATGTAACTTTTTAAAAATAAATTCTTTATAAAAAAATGATGTTTGCTATCTAACTGACCCAACAGAAAATAATAAAAAAATATCAGTTAGGCCGTGAGGAGCATAAAAATATTACCCGTTACTTAAAACAAAACTGAAAAACTATCGGAAGTCAGTTTTTATTTTAATCGAGGCTTATGACAAAAAAGATCTTCCTTTAACCAGAATTTTTAATTTTGTATACAGGGTGGAGACTTTAACTGGAACTAATTCACTACAACCGCAGTATAAAATATTTGGATAAAGGGCAAAAACAGGTAGATGAGTTTTTTTGTGGTCTTTCGAGTCATATTAAAAAAATAATTTTTCACCCCTTCACATGGCAGCCTCTTGCTAGAGGGGTCGTATGGTGGTATGGTACGTCATTGAAAATATAATTTTATGGGGAATTCAGCAAAATGACTGTTGATTGCAATATTTTCTATTTTAGCACCCTCTGGCGGGATAAAAAAAACTGTTACTTATTGTAACGAGTGTCATTTGATTTAAAAACTAATTTTATTAGTAGTTTAATCCACATACTGCATAACATTATCTAAACTAAATAAAAAATATTACATTATCACTAACTTTATTTAGATTTCAAATTAAGTGTCATGTTCAATGTTTAGCTTTCCCAGCAACCAACAACATAGGACAGCCAGTTTACATTTCTAGAAAATATAAAGCCTACTCAATGGCACACCTTTCCACCTTCAATTTAACTGAGATTAGGATGGAATATGCCTTTAAGAGGGAAAAGAAAACGTTGATCCTGGCATCTGCATACCTCCCTTCCGACGCAACAACACCACCACCACCCAGGAAAGAGTTGGAGGATCTGATTGAATACTGCCTGAACCAGAAGTTTGAGCTGGTAATAGGTAATAGAGTCAAATGCTCATCATTTCAGTTGGGGCAGTAAGGATAACAACACTAGCGGCTAGAGTATTTGTGCTCTTATCAAAGAGGATAACATAAAAACTGCAAAACTTCGAAGATAGCATTAAACTTCAGCTGTCAACACATTTCCCTGACTCAGTGATCACAGCTATGTCCGACTGGGCAAAGAAAGAATACAACCCATCTGTCTACGATTGGCAATAATAAAATTAGATGGACAATATCTAGCTTTTCTTCATTTTAATCGCCAGGACCTGACAGTATCTTCCCAGCCCTACTTCAGTGGGGTCTGGAAAAACTCACAATGCACCTGGTAGGTATATTCAGATCCTCGTTGGCTCTGAGGTACATCCCCAAAAATTGAGAGAGGTATAGGTAGTATTTATATCCAAACCTGGAAGGATGAATTACACTGTCCCAAAAACATACCAATTAATTAGCCTTACATTGTTTTCTATACATTGGAAAGGCTATGCGATAGGTACATAAGGGATGTGGTGATTATAACAACACCTAGTTGCCGGCCAGATAGAGAGATCACAGGACATTAAAGAGTCCGCCTTGGATATTTTGATAATACGACCTTTCCCAGGATAATACACTCATTAAACAACAGGAATATTACACAGATCGTTAGTGGGTGGATACACAACATGCTCTTAAAACAAGCAGTAAATATAAGTGTATAATATGTGAATATAAGAGGCTTGGTTGCGAGGGGTTGTTCACAGAAAGGTGTGCTATCACCTCTAACCTGGAACGTGGTCCTTAACACCCTCTTCAGCCGCCTCAATAGTGACAGTCACTACACGTATGCAGATTACCTGGGGCATTCTGTAAATACGGAATTTTGAGAACATACTCTGCAAAAGAATGCAAGTAACTCTCAAAACTATAAAACAGTGATGCAAGGACTATTCACTCTCTATCAATCCCAAGAAGACAGAAATGGTCCTTTTTACAAGAAAAAGGATGCAAATGGAATTAAAACCTCCAGAACTCCTAAACGCAAAGCTAAACTTTGCAACAGCACCTTTAACAGCAACATCACTTTCGACAGCAAGTTAACATGGAACTCACACTTAGAAAACAGAGTAAAAAGAGCATACATTGCTTATGAACAATGCCGCCGAACCGTAAGGCGCACCTAGGGATTCTCCCCCAGTGTCGTCGCATGGACTTACACGACCATCATAAAACCTATGCTAACATACGGTGTGAAAAATTGACAGCTATAAGCAAACTAAAACTAATTTAAAGAACAGCATGTCTCAACATAACAGGAGTCATGAAAACCATACCGACCAAAGACATGGAAGTTATTCTTAGTCTCACCACCCTTGATATTTACATCAAGCAGGTTTCTTTGATGACATTGACATGCCTTTGCACGGTTGGAATAGAACCTGATGTAGGATCTGGTGAGGCGAAATGTCGCTTTCAGCAGAAGATGTTCGATACGCTTATAGTGTTTCAAGCAAACATGGACTCCACTCACCGATATATATCTTCTATAAGCCATATAAAGTTATAATAGAACAAATAGAAGAGCCGAAGGTACGATTCATATCCACACCGACGGTTCTAAAACAAAACAAGGCTGAGGATGTGGAATATACTCCAGATCCTTAAACCCAAACATAAAATGGGCTGTGAGCAGTAGTGCCACTTTGGTTCACACCGAGCTTATGGAGATTCTCTTATAGCAGCAAAAGAAATCACCAGAAATAATATCACTGGAAGAAACATGCTCATTATACAGATAGCAGACAAGCACTACTCACCCTGGGCAGATCACGAATTTATTCAGGATTAGTACTAGAATGTCACGAAGCTTTGGCCGAAGTATCCATCAACAATGTGGTCAACTTAAGATGGATTAAAGGACACGCCACATCGAAACGTAATCGTCTAGCTGATTCACTCGCCAAGAAAGCAGTCAACCAAATACTTTTTGGACCTGAACCCTCTGTTAGACTGACAACATTAGTAGTGAAAAACCTAATTAAAGAACATTCCCTTGTGAAATTTAAGGAATGATATGATAAAACAACAAGCTGCAGACTTGCCAGGAAGCTTTTAAGTTATCCTAACATCATAACAAATATTTGACTATGACTAGACAGAAGCTGCACCTGACTAAAGATTGCTACGGAAGCATCTCTATATCATGGGGCTGGAATAATCCGCACTTTGCAGGGGATGCGAACAAGAAGCCATTTACGATTTCCCGACGCTCTCATTTATTAGAAGATTTGTATTCGGCAAGAATTGGCTAACAGCGGCCGATATAAGAGATACACCTGTTGGCGTCGTTGTCAACTACATTAAATCTGTAGACTGTCTCAAGAGTTAGAAAGCGCCTATCTACTTAGGAGGATGCATCATGGGCCTAGTGAGGCCTAAATGCCATGAGTTAACCCACCGTCCATACCTTACAGATACAGATAAAGAAGTGTCATTCTTCACAATACGTCACCGTTTTTCCCGCCAGAGGGTGCTTAAATCCAAAGTAACGCAGTCATGAGTTATATTGCTGAATTGTCCATAAAATTACCTTTCAAAGAAGTACCTACCATACGAAACATCTATATAAAAAAATTGAGTGTATAATAATAAATTTGGGGTACGTTTCTAATATGACTCATCCGACTCATTACTAATATTAAGAAAAAATAAAAGAATGATATGGAAATAAAATGAATTGCACTCATCAATAAGACCAGTTAGTTATAGAAGAAAAGTTAAATAAATATATTGATTTACAAGGTAAATATAATTTGATTTTGGGAAATTATTATAAAAATAAAGATATACGGATAGAAACCAACTAGAGACGCTTATGAGTCGAAAAGGAGATCCACGATAATCCAACAGGAAAAAGACCAATAAAGAGAGACTGGAATTCAAAACCAGAGAGGCAAAGACGGTAGACCGAGCGCAAGGAGAGAAGAAGAAAGACAAGACAATTATTTTTGATAATAACATTTTTGTATGTTAATTTTAGATACCAAAGTATCCACAGAGAAACAAAGATTTATATTAGGTTATACAGGGTGTTCCATCTCAGACGAGCCACCCCGTATATTTCTTATCCCATAGTATGAGGGGGCGCCTCAACCCTTCAAAATTGAATAGGGAAGAGGGGTTGAGTGATAATTCATTTGTAAGGTCTTGGAAGCCTCTTTACAACGGTGTATGAAAAAATCACTTTCTTAAAAAAAATTGTTTTATCATACACGAAATGATCAAAGGAACGTGATAAACACCTTCTAAGAACAGAAAATGAAGGCAAAATAAGAAAATGTTTTGATGTTTTTTTTATTTATTAGTTCAAGAGAATTTATTTTTATATGGAAGTCAATGGAGGACAATTTGAACATTTGATTTAAAAACGCAGTTTTGATTTTTTTGATTGTAAGCATGATGGAAAATAAAAAAAAATCTGATGTGTCCAACACATGACTTTCCTATCTAGTTATTATAGGCTTTTTCTGGTTATTTTGTACAACCTATTGCAGCACCTCTATAAATGTTTAGAGGATAAACTAAATATATACATTTTTCACATACAAAAATCAGAAATTTGCGCATTTTGTCAAATTTCTCGAATTCGGACCATTTCAGGAAATTTTGACATAAAGCAAAAATTATATATTATAATAATAATAAGTAACTTTTATTGAACAATTTTCTTCTCCAAACATAAATAACAGATATATTCCATAAAATATAAAAACGGCCCTCAGATGTTCCGACTTTGTCCAAAATCTAGGCCGAAATAAAACTTTATTTTAAAATTTAATGTTTTTTTCTTTATCAGTTTTTGAGTTTTCTTCAAAATTCGAAATTTACACATTTTCTCAAATATCTCGAATACGGTCCATTTTAGAGAAATAATGTATAGGATAAAAATGATAGAGAATTATATAACAAACAACTTTTATTTGAACAATTTTTATAAAAAAATATTTTTTTTACATTTTGTCAAATTTCTCGAATACGGACCATTTTAGAAAAATTTTCTAAAGAACAAAAATTATAGATAATAATATTGGAAGTAACTTTTATTTGAAGAATTTTCTTCTTCAAACGTAAATAACAGATATATTTCATAAAATATAAAAATTATTATCTATAAAGTTCCCCCTCCCCCCCCCCAGATGTTCCGACTCTGCCCAAAATCTAATCAGTTCATTGGACGTTGGAATAAAGCTTAAGTTTAAAATTTGGTGTTTTTCTGTGTATCGGTTCATGAGTCATGGTGGATACAGACACACACACAGACACACAGACACACACATACACACACACAGACAGACATCATCGCGAAAATAGTCAAAACGGATTCAGGGGACCTCAAAACGTAAAAATCCGTCGAAAACTCGAGGTCGAAAAAAATCATGATTCCTATACTTTCCTTATATCTGTATACAGATAGGAAAGTAATAAAAAATTATTTGATATTTAAAAAAAAATATTTCCGTGCAAAATAAAAGGTTGTAAATTGGAATAGCTGCTCCAAAGACTTGTATGAGTTATGTCATCGATATGCAGAGCTGTTTGCCGTGTATTAGTGCATAATTAATCGATATTTTAATTTTGAGCAGTAGCGTAACAGCCTGGGGCCTTATGGCAAGGCAATCACGGCCGCGCCTCCCTCTGCCTAAAAGTCTCACAGAAAATAGTTTAAATAAATGTCAATCATTCCTTAAAATAATATTGACAATTATCTGTAGTTAACCGGATTTTATTGTTGTTAAACTGACGTCGACATATTGTTAAACAATTAAGTAATTAAGTACGTACAGTTTATTACATGTTTAAAATAATTGTCTATTTTTATTTGATTTGTTTGTGGGGGCGTTGTAAGGGGTTTTCTCGCCTCAGAGAAAACGATTACTTACAAATGACGCCTGTTGACGGGACGGCTCTCGGGCGCCAGATTTGATGTGTGGTTTACTCCACAAACTTTCGAAACGGCGTCGAAAGTACTCGGGCAGCACAGATGGAGATGAAAAATTCCAGGGGTCGTTGGTCACTCAGACACAGGTAATAAGTAACCACAAGTAACGGGCTTTAATCGTTGCTTGTGGTGATAAAGAATTTCTCACTGCTGAAATAAAGGGGGAAGTAAATTAGGGTTCAGTAACTTCAGTAACAGTCAAGGTAACGTTGACACATATATTGAATTTTTAACTATTTACAATAAAAAAAAATTTAAGTATTATTTCAACGCCCACCCCCGCTCGTAATTTTAAAACCCTGAACAAAATAAAAACAAACAGATCGGCCAGTAATGATTAGTCTCAATCAGACGGTAGAATTAAAATTAGAAGAAAGATGCTCGGTGGCAATAGTATCTAATTAATAAATTTGTCGGATCGGTGGTTGAGCCAAAACGAAACCAAAAACAAATAATGGCGGTCATAGCAAAAGTTAATTAGTTAACTCTTAAATCGGCATAAAGATTAAAGTTAAATATTTTGTTTCGTAAAAAAAAATTAAAATCACGGTCGTAGAAAAAGTTATCTGGTTAACTCTCTAGTCGGTATTGAAACTGAAACAAACCTCCTTGTTTTAGTGAATGGGGAATAGATAAATGATAAGAAAACGGGATAGTATCAATCCTATGAGGAGTGCACTCGCCACAACCAGCACGCTCAACATAAAAATGATACTATCATTTTAATCACGGCGCGGAGGTAACTAAAAGAAAATAATTAAAATCCGGGTTAGTATTTAATCCTATGATGAGTGTACTCGCCACAACCAGCCCACTCAAACACAAAACAAAATATCAAACCGGGTCAGTATTTATCCTATGATGAGTGTACTCGCCAAAACCAGCCCTCTCAAACATAAGAAAAACACTAATATGTTAATCACGGATAGGGGTTAATCTAAATAAAATCTAAAACCGGGATAGTATCTAATCACAACTTCAAAAAAAAATATAATCTTCCCAATCTTCTTTCTTCGGTTCCGGAGTCAAAACCATACCATACCATATCGTCGGACTCGGAACTACCATTGTCGGAAACATTGAAGGCCGACATTACGGCGTCGTGGGTACAGGTCCACCTGCACTTCAATCGATCGGTACCTTCCAGACGGTACAGGGGCGGTGACGGTGGGTGAGGTTGGTGTCTAGGCTGACTCGACGGCCGGTTTCAGGTCTTTTATGTGCACCTGATTGAGTATTTTTCCTGCAGCATCTTTAAGGTTGTAGACGACGGGAGATACGACTTTGACAACGGTGTACGGACCGGAGTATTTCGGAGCTAATTTGGCGGCCACATGATCTACGGCTGATGACAACGTATGTTCGCGCTTCATCACTAGATCACCAATAGTGCACCTCCAGTCTCGTCGACGCAGATTGTAGTAATGAGCCTGCGAGGTAAAAGCTCGAGACAGGTTGAGACGGGCTAGGTCAAAACACTCTTTGAATTTTCCTAGTCTCTTGACAAAATTTTCGGGACTTTCCTCATCAAGCGATTCGGTTTCGGCGGATTGGTTATTTGTCTCTATTTCTTGTCTTAGGGATTTGGGGACGACTAACTCCCTTCCAAAATTTAAGAATGCTGGAGAGAAACCAATTGACTCGTGACGGGACGTATTGATTGCAAATTTCAAATCCGATAAATGATGGTCCCAATCTTGATGATTGTCCTCGCAAAATTGTGCTATCATGGTTTTTATGGTTCGGTTTGCTCTCTCTACAGGGTTTGCTTGCGGCGTGTAAGCGGGTGTACATCGGTGACGGATTCCTAACTCTTTTAGAACGGATTCAAAGAGTTTACTAGTGTACTTTGTACCATTATCGGTTATGACTTCTTTTGGACATCCAAAAGTGGTGACGATGTCGTCGTAAAATACGGTGCTCACGTTCTTTGCGGTGGCAGTGCGGATGGCTTTGCATTGTACCCATTTGGTAAATTTATCCATAAACATGATGATGTATGCATTACCCCTTTTACTCCGGGGTAGTGGTCCAACAAGGTCTGTGCTAACAACTTCCCATGGTTGTCGATTCGGTGATGGGTTCATTTTTCCAGGTGTCTGTTGTTGTGACGGTTTGTATTTTTGACATTGCAAACAACTTCGAACAAACTTGGTAACGTCTCGGAACATTCCAGGCCAATAATATTGCCTGGCGATGCGGGTGATAGTTTTTGCAATTCCAGCATGGCCTGCTGTCGGAGCATCATGATTCTCTTTCAGAACTCGGTTTCTTTGCGGCTTTGGTACACACAATTTCCATGGATCTGACAATTCTGGTTTTTTGTAATCATTTATGTCCCAAAAGTGACGATATAGACGATTTTCTTTGATGCAAAAATCCGGATAATCCATAGGGTTTCTTTCAACCTCGGCTTTCTTAGCTGAATACCAATTGCAATTGGTATCTTCTTCCACGGCGCATACATCTGGTGTATCTGACATAACCTGAATTTCTGGCAACGGGTTTCTGGACAAAGCATCAGCGATACGGTTCAAAGCTCCTTTTCGATATTTAATTTCAAAATCGTATTGTTGCAAGAAGATGCTCCATCTTGCAAGACGGCCGGACGGACTCACAATTGAATGCAACCATTTCAGTGATTGGTGGTCGGTGAGTACGGTGAAGTGGTATTCTTCTAGGTAAGCTCTCATCTTTTCAATACCCCAGACTATAGCGAGGCATTCCTTTTCTGTAACTGAATAGTTTCTCTCGGCCGGACTCAGAGTTCTACTGGCATATGCGATGACATAGTCGATGCCATCCTTTTTCTGTGTCAGCGCTACTCCTAAACCATGATAAGAAGCATCAGTTTGTAACGTGAACGGTACGGTGAAATCGGGACAACTGAGTATCGGTGCTTCTGTTAAAATATTCTTGAGTTTACGGAAAGCGGTTTCTTGTTCTTCTTCCCAGCGCCACTTGTAGGTTTTTCGCAGTAATTTTGTGAGCGGTGCTACAACCTGCGAGAAGGACGGGACAAACCTGCGGTACCAGTATGTAACTCCCAAAAATCTCCTGAGTTCTCTAATATTTTTCGGTGCTTCGAATTTTACAATTGATTCAATTTTTTCGGGGTCGGTACTAATTCCATCTCCGGTGACTATATGGCCTAAATATTTCATACTCGGTAAACAAAAATGACATTTTTCGAAGTTGATTTGAAGTTTAGCCTCTTTCAGGCGTCGGAAAACTTCTTTCAAGTTTGCTAGATGAGATTCGAAAGTCTCTCCTAGAATAATGATGTCATCTAGGTATGCAAAAGCATGCGGATCCATATCTGGTCCAATTATTTGATCAATCAGTCGTTGAAAAGTGGCCGGAGCGGAATGAAGGCCGAATGGCATAACTCGGAACTGGAATAATCCTCGGCCTGGTACGGTAAAAGCAGTTATCGGCTTGCTGCTGGCGGAAAGTGGAACTTGCCAATATCCACTTTTCAAGTCTAAGCTGGTAATAAACTTAGCAGATCTCAGTTTATCCAAAATGGCATTCATGTACGGCAGTGGATATGCATCTTTCATGGTGACTTCATTCACCTTCCGGAAATCAATGCAAAATCGGTGCTTACCATCTTTTTTCCTAACAATCACCACTGGTGAACTCCAAGGACTTTTTGAGGGCTCTATTACTCCTTCTTGTAACATTGTATCTACCTCTTCATTGATAACCTCCTGCATCTTTGGATTCTGAGGTCGGTATCTTTGTTTGATAGGTTCAGGTTTAACTAGCCGGATCTCATGTTCTACGAGATCGGTCGGTCCACGTATGTCGTAAAAGGCAGGTAGTTCTGCTTGCAGGAATTCATCCAACATATCGGATTGTTCTGGAGTCAGTGACCGATCAGTAAGGGGCGTGATAGTCTGTATCGGACAGTCTATTCCACGGATCTGGACTTCCTTTCTGGGTTCATAGTAGGTTTCAGTAAATTTGGTGCCTTCGGTTTCATCTGCGATTTCCTGGGGCAATCCTGACTGAAAATCGACTGACTTTCTACTTGTCGTTGGGGTTGCGGCCCGAATCGGAGTATTACGTGGAGTGGAACTCTTTGGCTGCCAAATTTGTATGCTGTCCTCTTTTATTATTATGGACTCTTTATCCAGTGTCTTTGGAACCTCGGTTTGACTACTAGTTGGCGGATAGAAAACGTCGGGTTCACATTCGGCGTGAACTAGGGCTTGTACTACTCGGGAGTGGTTTTCGGTCATCGACCTTGTGTCGGCGGATTTTAATGTAGCGGGTTCTATTGGTTCGATTACCCCAATGGGGTAACAGACTACGGCTTCCTCATTAGGTGGCATCGGCATCTCACCTATCGAAATTTGTCCAGTTCCTAGGTCCAGGCGGAACTTGTACTTACTTAGGATGTCCATTCCCAGCACTATATCGGCACTCAAGTTCGGAAAGTGGACTAATTCCTCAGAAATTCTCTTACCACCTAGTTTCATCGGTACCTGGTAAGTATCCTGGATGCGAATCAGGTTTCCATTGGCTAATCTGGCAGAAGTAGATACTGCTTTGAAAGAATGCCCTTTTTGGGAAAGATGTTCCGCTAGTCGGTTTCCAATGTAGGATTTTGAAGCTCCAGTGTCGATGAGTGCCAAAAAATTTTTACCTATTATTTCCAGGGATAGGTGTGGTCGGGGATCGTGTGCGGGTGTGATAACGGATTCTTGAGAGGCTAGTGTCGGCTGAAGCTGTTGGGGCCTCCCTTCCTTACAGCTCCTGACTCGTTTCCCGGCTGGTTACAATTACAGTCCTTGGACAATACGCCTTCTTTTAGGCAGCGAGAACAGAATATCTTTACCGGATTCGTGCAATTGGTTCGTAGATGTCCCTTCTCACCACATCTCCAGCACAACACTTCTCCACGTGAGGTGGATGGTCGTGGTTCGAATCTTTGAGGCGGATTGCGGTCGGCGGGTACGGAAGCAGATGGGTAAACGGGTTTTGGGTCGGACGGCGGTGGATTAGCTTGATATAAATGGGATGAAGCAGGACGGGAATAACGTAGAGGTTCAGATGTCTTAAATCGGGTAGGTTCGGGGACTGGGTGTCGGAATGGCTCGGATTGTTGGGAATAACGGGGAGTGGTATTCCTCGGAACGGAACTCGTTGACGGTATGCTCTGTAACTCCTTTCTAAGCAGCTCGAACTCTCGGACCACTTGGCAAAAGGTGGTAAAATTGGAGTAATCCGTCTTTCGGATTTGCTGTCTGTATTCGGGGAGCACATTTCGGTATAGCCATGTTAGTTGTTGCTCATTACTCAGCTTTCCATGTCGTCTCATCAGTGTTTGCAACTCTGTTATGTAACTGGTTACAGATTCGTTTCTTCTCTGTAACCTTCGACTTATTTCCACCTCTAGGTCGATCTGGTAATTAACGGAGAAAAAGAATATTCGGAAATCTGATTCGAAGTCTTCCTAGTGGTTCCAAGAGGATCGGTTGTTTCTAAACCATAATGCAGGTTCTCCGGTAAGTAGTTCAGGCAAGCAGGGCAGTAGTCGGTCTTTGTCTATACCTTTAGCAGTGCAGATCTCGTCTAGTCTTTCTAGAAAAGCTGCGGGATCCTCGCGGTTGCCAAATGTTATTTTCCAATCCAGAGTTTTTATTGGTTCAGGTGTAACGGCGGCTGGGGGTGTCATTGTGATGCGGGGATTTTCACAGACTGTTACTGCTCAATTTGGACTCGAGTATCCTTTGCGTAGAAAAGAAACAAGTCTTCTACGTTTTTCGTCTACGGTACCGTCGACAGCTAGTTGCCTCTGATTTAGTTCGGAAGTCAATTCGGATTTTCTCAAATTATAGATCCAGCCTACTCGTAGTACTGATCCTTGAACCTCTTTTGGTTCCTGTTGTACTACCTCTGGTTTTTCAGAAAATTCTGTTATCCAACCGGATTGTATGTCGTTTCCCTCCGTGTCTAACAACCACAAGTTGTCTTCTTTTATTTCGGACATAAACTCAAAGAAGAAACGGACACGAGCGGGTTTTCAGAAGGGGGTTGTTGATAGAAGAGAAACAAAATTCTGCGAGATAGAGGAAGAGACCGGAAAGAGTAATAAAAAAAAGGTAGCCGGGCGGCGTTGAAATTCTAGTACTGAGAGAAAAAAAAATTTAACAAACTTTACTCCACTACTATTCTACGGTTAGTCAACGTTAACTGGCGTACGACTGGGTTACTATGACAATTTCGGTTTAGGTGGCGGAAAATGGGATAGCTCTGGTTTAGAGTGGAGCGGACTAGACAACGTTCAATGTGTACCGGGGTAAACAGGAGGAGAGAGAGAAAAAAAATAAAGCCAAGACGAGAAAAGAATCTGAAACGGCAGGGTTGGGACAGTACCGGATTACCTATCGGAAAGTAACCAGGTCCCTGCTCGGGCGCCAAATTTGTAAGGGGTTTTCTCGCCTCAGAGAAAACGATTACTTACAAATGACGCCTGTTGACGGGACGGCTCTCGGGCGCCAGATTTGATGTGTGGTTTACTCCACAAACTTTCGAAACGGCGTCGAAAGTACTCGGGCAGCACAGATGGAGATGAAAAATTCCAGGGGTCGTTGGTCACTCAGACACAGGTAATAAGTAACCACAAGTAACGGGCTTTAATCGTTGCTTGTGGTGATAAAGAATTTCTCACTGCTGAAATGAAGGGGGAAGTAAATTAGGGTTCAGTAACTTCAGTAACAGTCAAGGTAACGTTGACACATATATTGAATTTTTAACTATTTACAATAAAAAAAATTTAAGTATTATTTCAACGCCCATCCCCGCTCGTAATTTTAAAACCCTGAACAAAATAAAAACAAACAGATCGGCCAGTAATGATTAGTCTCAATCAGACGGTAGAATTAAAATTAGAAGAAAGATGCTCGGTGGCAATAGTATCTAATTAATAAATTTGTCGGATCGGTGGTTAAGCCAAAACGAAACCAAAAACAAATAATGGCGGTCGTAGCAAAAGTTAATTAGTTAACTCTTAAATCGGCATAAAGATTAAAGTTAAATATTTTGTTTCGTAAAAAAAATTAAAATCACGGTCGTAGAAAAAGTTATCTGGTTAACTCTCTAGTCGGTATTGAAACTGAAACAAACCTCCTTGTTTTAGTGAATGGGGAATAGATAAATGATAAGAAAACGGGATAGTATCAATCCTATGAGGAGTGCACTCGCCACAACCAGCACGCTCAACATAAAAATGATACTATCATTTTAATCACGGCGCGGAGGTAACTAAAAGAAAATAATCAAAATCCGGGTTAGTATTTAATCCTATGATGAGTGTACTCGCCACAACCAGCCCACTCAAACACAAAACAAAATATCAAACCGGGTCAGTATTTATCCTATGATGAGTGTACTCGCCAAAACCAGCCCTCTCAAACATAAGAAAAACACTAATATGTTAATCACGGATAGGGGTTAATCTAAATAAAATCTAAAACCGGGATAGTATCTAATCCCATGTGAGCTTTCTCGCCACAACCAGTCCACTCGACATGAAAAATGATACTATTTCAACTTTCGAACTAATTCTATTCCCAAGTAAAGAAACATAAATAAAAAAAAAGTTAAACCAGATTGTGAATAAATAGAAACAAAATTTACGGTCGTAGTAAAAGTTAAGTAATTAACTATGTACGGAATTTAATTTAAATTTAAATTTATTATTACTTAAAAAAAATTAGGAACAAAATCCACGGTCGCAATGAAAATTAACTAATCAACTGTATACGGAATTTAATTTGAAATTAGGTTTACTATTACTGTAAAATAGAAACACAATTCACGGTCGTAATAAAATTAATTAATTAATAAAATAGAAACAAAGTTTCTATTTCCTAATAACCAAAACTAATTTCCAATGTTTCTAAATAAAATCAAAACTAAATAATTTATCTGTAAATCAAAATATTTTTAACGAAAATCTGAAATCAATTATTATTTCTATTAAATAAAATCGAAAACGGAATAATTATTTCAAATGAAACCGGTATTCGAACGTTTTAACTCAAGAACCGTCGACAAAAAAATGTAAACAAATTCGGCGATAATTTTCAGCGGCGTATATCGGAGCAAAAGCAGCAGATGCTAGTCGAATCAGTAAAGTCAATTGAATGAATTTTGATTAGAGATGTGCGATTCGATACGATATTTGACAGTATCGATATTCAGGAGTTTGAAACTCGATATTTTGTATCGATATTCTACGACTTAAAAATACCCCGTATCGATACATGTATATGTTAAATCGTATCAAAAATAAAATAACACTTGTGGACCACTTAATTACGAATTTAAACTGCCATATATGGATAAAATATTAATCATACTTAGTTTGGATGAAATATTGTATATATTTTTTACTTATACACCTTAAAATCTATTTATACTTCCGTATATGATTTTTCACTTCAATATTTTAAAATTAATTTACTGGTACTATTTACATTAGTATACAATATCGATATTTTGAGTATCGATACTGGTGCTTACGATATTAAAGTGTATCGATACATTAAACTTCGATCTGAATCGATACGCAGTATCGATACTTTTCTATGTATCGAACATCTCTAATTTTGATACCGAATTCTGAATTCCAGTCTCTATGCCCAAGCAAGCTAGCCCCCCACTCGATGTGCGCGAAGCGCGCGCGCTTTCGTTACTCAGGTATAATACGCGAATTTAAATGAAACAAAATTTGATATACAGGGTCTACCCATGAAGTTAAAATAAAATAAAAAATAAAAATTGAAATTTATATCCGGAATTGGCCGAAATATAGAAATGAAAATTGACTTCATTACAGCGTTATGATAAAACAAGTTCATGTCAAAAAAAAATGCAAAAGTTTTGAAAATTGATTGCAAATGTTAATATTATTTGTCTTAACAATCTGGTAAATTGCCAACTTCGGACAAGGTTCGGAATCTTGAAAAATTAACAAAAATCAACAATTCGCACATTTTGCAGTTGAAAAAAAATTTGTAAAGTATTGCAAATTTTACAGAACGATTTAAATACCTTCCTATAAATAAATGCAAATTTGAAACTCTACAAGATTAATGCAAAGATTGTAAATTGTCTATGACCAATTTTGCATTGCGAAATTTATAAAAAAGTGTCTAGGGGAACAAAAAAAAATATTCATAATATATGGAATTTGCAACCTTATACTTATCAAGCAAAATATTTAAATAATTTCTTGTTTTCGGTTTTTACCGAGTTTACAGAGAATGTTTATATTTACCCCATATTAAATAATTGGTAAAAACTAGTATATAGAAGAGAAAACAATCACTATCGTAAATCGAGCCAAGAATAAGAAATTAACCCAATACCATTGTAAGTAGGTTATTTAGATAATACCTAAGGGTTTGTTTTGGGTTATATCGAACCGTCGCGTCGCGTCGCGTCGGCATCGGTCGATTGTAGTTTTAAAATAGAGTTTATATTTCAAGAAAACGTCGCTATGTTATAACTACCAATTGAATTGGACGAGTGTAATTCACTGATTCATGAAAAAACCAAAAAGCCTGAGTGGATTTGAGTGAAATATTTTAATGAGAAAGGAAAATCAAATTAGTCGTTATAAAAGCATCCAGTATACAACTCGAATGGATAAATTTTATTCCCAAAGTAATGGATTCAGAGCACCGTTAAAAACTTACTTTGATTGCCCAAATGACGACGCATTATCCGATAATGAATACCAAGATCCAGACTTCTTACATATTCAATTTTAAAAATCAAAGAATTTAGAAGAAATTAATATTGAGATAACTATAGTTTTTGACAATCGGTTGCAGAAACCAAAGCTCTCATAATTTAAATCATGTTTTATTTTTGTAAATTTGTTTTATTAAAACAGCAGTTTCATAATAATTTAATTTGTATATTATTTCCTTTCAATTTTATTTTTCAATTTTGTGAAAATCAAAAAATATTTCAATTTTGTTTAAAGTGTCTTAAACTGTCTTAAAGGTTCAAATGATATATTCCTTCGGTCACAAAATATCGTTTTCCATTTCCTTGCTTTATCAATAAATATTCTGTATATAATCAAAGCAATGATTATTTTAAAAAGTTACTAGTAGTACTTGCTTATCAAACATAACAATCTTGTGGGTCATTTAATAATGTTTTGTTATAACTGAAACCTAAAATTGACAAATGAAAAATTAAGGCTATACCTGTAAAAAGCTTTTAACTTTTTCTTATTATTATTATTTACAGAAAAATTTCCCTAATTTCTATAATTTTTACAACGATAAAAATCTAATAAAAAACCATATACAATCACAGTAGTTAATGTGATAAATACCAACCATTTTTTTATATGTTTGCTGAAGCAATTATCATACACTCACCGGCACGAAAAACGGAGCAGTTGAATTTTTTTAAACAAACTTAAAATTTTAATGCTTTGTGATGTTTTATTATTATAATATCTTAAACATAAACAAAACAATATGTTTTAAGCATTTTCTAATAACAATTGAACCTTTATTTGAATAAAAAAAGGGTTTTGTAACAATTTAAAAAACGAAGACGAAAAAGCACAAATTGGTGTTGTTGCTAAATGACCTTAAATTAATCAAAACTGAAACGACTTGCTAGCAAAAACTGGGGAGCCGCATTTTTAATAACGTGTGTTGCCCCCACGTGCTCGAATAATAGCCTGCCTCCTCCTTGGCATGCCTAAAATTAAGTGGCGAATGTCCTCTTGAGGAATATGTTCCCATTCCTCTAAAAGAGCTTGTTGCAACTGATTTAAAGTTAAAGGAGCAGGAACACGACTTCGCATCCTTCGCCCAAACATGTTCAATTGGGTTCGCATCCGGGCTTAATGCTGGCCACTTTATAACAGGAATGTTTACATCGTTTAAGTACTGTTGAGTGATTCTCGCGATGTGAGATCTGGGATTATCATGCATTAGAAGAAAGTCATTTCCAATAAAGTCAACATAAGGGACAACAAAATCTTGGAGAATTTCATCAATGTACCTGGCAGCAGTTAAGGAGCCTCTCGGAAGGATGTACAATTCTGTGTGTGCCTCTATAGAAATTCCGGCCCACACCATAACTGAGCCGCCTTGGTAGCCTACCCTAGGACTGAAGGTACATTCTGCGAAACGCTCTTGTGGTCTTCGCCATACTCTCTCACGACCATCTGGAGACCGCAGGCTAAATCTCATACGTAAACAAAACGCGCCCCCATTCATTTTCACCCCAGTGCTCATGATTTCTGGCAAACAGAAATCGCGCAATATGATGACGCCTAAGAAGCTCTGGGCCTGTTGCAGGTCTACGACTGGTAAGATTGGCTTCTCCGAGTCTTCGTCTAACTGTCCGTTCGCTTATGTTGGTTTGCCGGACGTGATGAAGTCGATTTCTGATTTCAACAGCCGTAGCATGACGATTTCGCAGACTTTGTAAGATGATAAAGCGATCATCATGAGCGCTAGTTCTTCGTTGGGGACCAGTTCCAATTCGTCTGGTTTCCAAAAAACGTGTAAAAATAAGGTGCACAGTGCTATTGGATATGTGATACTGTTGGGCAACATATCGCTCACTTCTTCCGTCTTGAAGCAACGCAACAATAGCAGCCGCTATTTCGGGATTAACAGCCATAATTTTGTAGGTGAAATAAATGCAGCACAACTTTAAAACGTGTTTCGATCTGTCAAATTTCTCAAAACAATGAAAACAACAGCATTGTTGGTCATGGTTTCATAGCCAACTATGCACTTTGAAGTGATAAGTCCGTTCAATTTTTGATTTTTATTCAAAAACGCTTTTTTTCTTCAAATAAAGGTTCAATTGTTGTTAGAAAATACTTAAAACACGTTGTTTTGTTTATGTTTAAGATATTATAATAATAAAACATCACAAAGCATTAAAATTTTAAGTTTGTTTAAAAAAATTCAACTGCTCCGTTTTTCGTGCCGGTGAGTGTAGAAAAACGAATGAATGTTTAAAAATTTTTGACAAGTGATCCCATTAATAAATGTTTTCCTATTTTTCACATTAACTTGAATTAAAAATTTAAAATTACGAAATATACATTTTCCAAATGTCCTTCATGTTTAATATATTAATTTTGTGACAGTATTACGAATTGGGCTTACATATTTATGTTTTGATGTTTTGATCCGAGTTTTTTTTTTTTTTTTCAATATCAGAAACAAATAACTGTACATAGTTCTGTCTAGAGTGACAGCCCTGATATTTGACTAAATATTAATTTTCTTAAAAATATATTTCTGATAACCGATAAACTGCAAATTAAGAAAAGTTTCTTACTTAAATTTCTGTACGTTAACATATACGTTAATATATAACAATAATATAACAACTATACAAGGTACGTCATGCAAACGCAATTTTTAATTGACACGCAGCGCTTCTTGTCTTGTGTCCCGAAACACGGCAGAGTAAATTCGTCTTAAGACAGAAAAGATAGATGTAAGTTCGAAAAAAGAAGTGATATTTGTACCTATATCTTGTTTACAGTTTGTGAGGAAGAAGAGGAAATACTGGGTATATCCTTACTTATGTTCCCGTTTACTAAAGGTTAAAAGGTGCTTTCATATTAAGCTTTTTGACTCAAGAAATGATGATTAATATATTTCTTTTAATTATGTTCGTATGATTATTTGCTCATTGATGAACTGAATTTAATGCTTGAATAAAACAAGATCATTTAGGAATGTTTCTTTATATCTTTTAGAATAATTCTGTGTCGAATTGTTCATCGCCCATAGCTACTACGTTTTTCTACCACTTTTCGTGTGTAGTTCTTGATACAAACTAAGATATCTTTGCTACGCCAATGTACCGCTGAGAATATATTTCGACGCCACCGACCGTTGCATCGACACGACTTGCAACAAACGTTCGCGAGCACTGGCCCTCAAAATGCGGATGTTACTCGGAAAGTTATTTCATCTTGTAAATCTGAACTATATTTACCACGATATTTGCATTAAATATGTTAAAATACTCGATAGGCATTTCTTACTAAAGTAACGTTAAGAAATATTTTATTAAACCCGTATTGCATAATGCGTCATTTATAAAAGTATTTAAAATACCTATGTCGTTGAGACATAAAAATATTTGGTCCATCTACATTGGCCTGGTGTAACTGCCTGATGAAATTGTGCATGAGTGGGTCAAGATAAATCTTTTCGTTAAACCTTAGGGACATTTCTCTGACCTTGCGGACCTATTTAAAAATGTATCTATAGATTTTGGGATTTTGTTAGTTGTAAGAAATCCCATTTTCAAGGCCATGCATACAATCTTTAAAATAATGATTAATATAATTTTATTCTCGGAATCAGTTTTATATTTAGGTTCCACCTTCAGTTATAACTTTTATATATCCGCACTTTTAATACCCCGCATGCATCTTTACATTGTACATTTTTCTTTTAGTTTCTATATAAAATTTTTTTAAAGATAAAATTGAATTATATCGTCACGGTGCGAATTCTTGATTTTTGTTAATTTTTCAAGGTATCGGACCTTGTCCGAAGTTGCAAATTTATTAGATTCTTAAGAAAAATAATATTTACATTTGCATACAATTTTGAAAGCTTTTGCTTTTTTTATCAAAATGAGAGGAAAATAAAAAATTATTTTGATATTTTTACAAAAAAAAAAATATTTCCGTGCAAAATAAAAGGTTGCAAATTGGAATAGCTGTTCCAAAAACTTGTATGAGTTATGTCATCGGTATGCAGCACTTTTGCAATTTTTTTGTCTATGATATAAACAAAAACACTATTATACAAAAAAAAAACATGTTCCGGACTTTCAAAAAAGTGGCAAATCTGTATATATTGCCAAAGAATACCTACCCAAGAAGCGAAACTAAATGGGCGATTCGTGGACAAAAAACTGCCAAGTTTTCTCAGTGTTTTAGAGGTGGTTTAACGTCAAATATAGCTGTCAATTTATGTAGAGCAACGTTTGGTATATTATTATTAGCGTTTTGTGAAAACTGCCGTATAGTTTAGTAGTTGCATTTAACTAAGTAGTAATTAGAAATTAGATAGTTTTAAGATTTTTATTACATAAGAAAAATACATTGCGCTATTCGTATATTTTAATCAACATTTTTGCATCCAGTTGTAAATGTTTTATTTTTAAAATTTCTAAATCAGTATTACCTTTAATGATAATTTTCGACTACGTATTTTCGACTACGTATTATGCATCATTTAATTTCTTAGTCTTTTATTTAAAACGTTTTTTTTTTGTTTTTCAAACCATTTGAATTAAAACAGTAAACAAACAATAATTAAAATATGTATATGACAAACTCATTTCGAGGAACCAAGTCACTGCTATATCAGGATGCAATCGAAATGCATGCAGCTACCTACAGTACTTCTGGATATGTAACGTGTGGAGGGTGGGTTACCCCATGCACTTAGGCCCTCCTAAGATCATAGGCACCTCCTAGCACGTAAACCCGTCTACAGATTGAACGTAGGTGACAACGTGGCCAAGAGGTTCTTCTCTTATATCGGACGGTGTTAGCCAATACTCACCGAATACAAATCTTCTAATAAATAAGAGCGTCAGGCAATCATAGAGGATATGCTCAATGGTCTCATCTTCTTGTTCGCACACTCTGCAGGATTCGGATTATGACAGCCCTATTATATGGAGATGCTTCCGTACTTGGCAATGACCAGTCCAAATATCTGCGATCAGGCGCAGATTCTGTCTAGTCATAATGAAGTATTTGTTTGCTGTAGTGTTATCAGGATAACTTAAAAGCTCCCTGGCAACCCTGCAGTCTCTGGTTTCCTCCCATCTTTCCTTGAATTTCACAAGAGAATGTTCTTTAATTAGGTCTGTCACTACCTATATTGTCAGTTTAATAGAAGGGCCAGGTCCAAAAAGTATTTGGTTAACTGCCTTCTTGGCTAGTGAATCAGCACCATATTGTTGATGCATACTCTTGCCACAGCTTCGTAACATTCTAGTACTAACCCTGAGTAAATTTGTAGTCTGTTCAGGGTAAGTAGTGCTTATCTGCTATCTGTATAGATGAGCTTGTTCCTACCAGTTATATTGTTTTTGGTGATTTTGTTTTGCTGTCATGACAATCTCCGTGAGCTTGGTTTAAGCTACACTGCTCACAGCCCATTTTATGTTGAGGTTCAATGAATTGGAGTATATTCCGCATCCTGAGCCTTGTTTTGTTTTAGAACTGACGGTGTAGATATGAATCATACCTGCCATTTCCGGCTCTTCTATTCTAAACATCAGTTTCTGTCCCAACCGTGCAGAGGCGTGTCGTTGTCATCAAAGCTACCTCCTTGATGTAAATATCAAGGGGAGTGAGACAGTAAAGGAGCAGCACTGATTCTGCCTCATTCCCCATGTTAATTCCCATAAGAAATCGCTAAGGTTCATTCTGCACTTTTTTGTCCAAATCACGTGACCATATCAAGGTCCCGCTCTGTGCTATTCGCGGGCAGGCAACGAATGAGTGTTAAAGAAGAAGAGAGGATAATGAATTGTCATTGTTTAGTCAGGCATAAATAATTTGCAAGATGAGACTTGTTGAAAAAAATTAATGCATGTGAATAAAATAAAAAAATAATATTCAAACGATAATTATTGTAATACCGAAGCAATTACTAAAAAAGAAATTCAGATCCCACAAAGCGGTGGCTATTTTAAGAAACGATATTTCACTAACTCGGAATTTTAAAAATTATTGATGAACTTAATAATGTTAGCAGTGTTTTTGTCTCTACTTACTATATAGTGGTTCGTCGATCAACGAATGTTTCATATTTAATTTGTTGAAAACGTTAGATAGAAAATAATAAAGAAGTCTCGCATCTTTACTCTGTAAATGTTTAATTGGATTAAAGAACCTGTTACTCGACTCTTACGATTAGCTTGGGGGCAATGGTTTTAAATTTATGTTTAGACACTTAACGTAAAAATATGGATACAATATGTTTTTTATTGCTGTTTCAAATTTAGTTATTTGTAGTTTTAGATATCATAGCTATGAATATTTTGTTTTTATTATAAAATGTGCAGTATTTATCATAACAATCTACAATATACCAGGTACTATCAATTAGTGTTACCTTCGTTATTGAATTTCTTCAAGAAATCTCATATATTTTATTAGCTTACCATTTGCGATTCACAGTCAATTTAATTTTGAATTCATATGTTTAATTTATATGCTATTGAAAAAAATAATGTTATTATATTTAATAAATATTCATACTATTTAAATTATGATTATTACTTGCTGAAAGTATAATTAAAACCACAATTCTTGGTGTGTAAAATTAAACTCGCCTCTCCATTACCTTTATTAAACCATAATTAGTAAGAACTTTGTATTATATGTAAAAGCATTAAATCGTTAGCTTTGCAAATAACTTGAGAAATTGTGATTGGTGAGATATATCTAATGCAAATAAATTAATATAAGTATTACGCTAATTCTAATAAAAAAATGTATTTAAAAATATATTATTGTTCACATTCTAGATAGAAATGATTTCTTTAAAGAACATTAACTTATGGTTAAATTATCATCACTTTTTAGAGAATTATTTTATGTGCTATTTTTTGATTTAATAAGCATATTATGGAAATTAAAACAAGTTACTTTTGTATATTTAATCATTATTATTAATATTTGTTTTTTTTTTTAATTAATACAGAAAACTTAAGTAAAGTGATCTTAATATAATAATTTATCGAGTATATAGTTCAGTGTTTTTTGGGTTAGATTGTTCTCAAATCAAATTAACAAAGTTTGATGATATAAAATGTATCATCACGCTGTTTAATGCCAGTTTATTAGTTGATATTAATTTTTCGAAGTTCTTTAACAATACAATAAATTTCTTCTATTAATTAATTTTTTAATGTTTTAATTTTAATTTTAATGTTTTAAAATTTGTATAACGCCTTACCACATATAAATGATTATTAATATCATTAAACTTCTTCTTACATGCTTTCATTACCAATCGAATGTTGATGAATGTGAGTGATCTATTTATTTTTAAATTTAAAAAAATATAATTAACTAAAAGTAAAGTGATCTTAATATTATACTTTATCGAGTACCTATATAGTTCAGTGTTTCTTTTGGGTTAGATTGTTCTCAAATCAAATTATCAAAGTTTAATAACGTATCATCTCGCTGCTTAATACCAGTTTATTAGATGATCTTTATTTTTCGAAGTTCTTTAAAAATACAATTTCTTCTATGGGGCCGATTAATTTGTATAGCGGGAACAACGAGTATTATTACAATAAGTAACGTTGTCTCCTTAATTTTTATCTACGGTCATTTAGACCTCATATCATTAGTTAGTTAAAATCGATTTCTTTTTATTAATAATAATATGTAACGGGTAATTAATTTTCTTTAACTTATTAAAATGTTTTAAAATTTGTATAACGCCTTACCACATATAAATGATTATTAATATCATTAAACTTCTTCGTACATGCTTTCATTACCAATCGAATGTTGATGAATGTGGGTGATCTATTTATTTTTAAATTTAAAAAATATAATTAACTAAAAGTAAAGTAATCTTAATATAATACTTTATCGAGTACCTATATAGTTCAGTGTTTCTTTTGGGTTAGATTGTTCTCAAATCAAATAAACAAAGTTTAATAATGTATCATCTCGCTGCTTGATACCAGTTTATTAGATGATATTTATTTTTCTTTAACAATACAATTTCTTCTATGGAGCCGATTAATTTGTATAGCGGGAACAACGAGTATTATTACAAGTAACGTTCTCTCCTTAATTTTTATCTACGGTCATTTAGACCTCATATCATTAGTTAGTTAAAATCGATTTCTTTTTATTGATAATAATATGTAACGGGTAATTAATTTTCTTTAACTTATTAAAATGTGTTAAAATATTTATAACGCCTTACCACATATACCTAAATGTTTATTAATATCATTAAACTTCTTTTTACATGCTTCCACCACCAATCGAATGTTGATGAAAGTGGGTGTTCTCTTTATTTATTAACAAACAAATATAAATAATTTCAAGTAAAGTAGTCTTAATGTAATACTTTATCGAGTACCTAGATAGTTCAGTGTTTCTTTTGGGTTAGATTGTTCTTAAATCTAATTATTAAAGTTTGATAATGTAGCATGTTGCTGCTTAATACCAGTTTATTCGATGATATTAGTTTTTCGAAGTTATTTACCAATTCAATCAATTTCTTCTACAGAGCCGTTTGATTTGTATAGTGGGAACAGTAAGTATTATTACAGTAACTAAAGTTGTCTTCATCATTTCCATTTACAATCATCTAGAAATCATATCTTAACTTAGTTAAATTCAATTTCTTTTTATTGATAATATTATGTAACGGGTTAATGATTTTCTTTAACTTGTTAAGTTGTTTTTAAATTTTTATACCGCCTTACCTTATATAAATGTTTAATATCATTAAACTTCTTTTTACATGCTTCCACCACCAATCGAATGTTGATAAAGGTGGGTGATCTATTTATTTTTAAATTTTAAAAATATAAATAATTTCCAGCAAACTGATCTTATAATAATTTATCAAGAATAGTTCGGTGTTTTTTTGTTAGATTATTCTCTTACCAAATTAATAAAGTTTGATAATGTAGCATGTTGCTGCTTAATACCAGTTTATTCCATGTTATTAGTTTTTTGAAGTTCTTTATTAATACAAGCAATTTCTTCTATGAAGCTGTTTGATTTGCATGGTGGGAACAAAAAGTACTATTTTAGCAATTAACGTTGTCTTCTTCATTTTCATCTACAGTTATCTATACATCATATCATTACTTAGTTGAATTCGATTTTTTATTAATAACTCTCAATTATGTAACTGATAATTAATTTTGTTTAACTTGGTCAATCATTTTAAAATTTTTATAACGCCTTACCTCATATAAATGTTCAATAATTTCATTAAACTTATTTTTACATGCTTCTACCATCAGTCGTCTTATCGAATATTAATGAATATGGGTGATCTATTTATTTATAGATTTAAAAATCATGAAGGGTCATATAAAATAATAATTCATGCAAACCTTGGGTATTCTTGAATGTGACAATATCAACCACTATATTTTCTTTCTCAAATTCCTATTTATATTAGATACTTGACAATTTAATGACAGTTATACAAACGATAATGGTCAGATTAATATCAGATCAAAAAAATGACAGATAGAAGACATACACACGACAGATATAAGACTGATAATTCTCAGTTATATGAAAAATAAACTAAAAAATTAAAAAATGACAGATATACAACCGATAAACGTTAGTTATATGTCTGATAAACTGTAGATAAACGATTGATATGCAACCAATAAACTCGCGATAAATAATTGAAATTTCAGATGAATATTCAATATGTTAGTTTCAGATCAATGTTGATAAATAAATAGCTCCAGAGTGACTAAGATTAATTCAAGTTTTCTGTGAATATACTTTCTATGTTTTTAAAAGTTAATGTGTTGTTCTTTATCAATTAAATAATGTAAAATTAATATTAAAAATGTCAATGTGTTAAAAAATAATACCCGATATGCTTGCAGCATCAGAGCGGTTTTACTAATCAATTAAAGTTAAAAACTTGTTCTTAAAGTTAAAATGTTCTCATTAAAAAATAATAAAATACCTCGAAAGCTTATAAAAATAATAAAATCATAATATGCGAAAAATAATTCAAAAGTAGGTTTTATAACATTAAAATCACAACATTCATAATAAATGATAACATAACCAGAAAATTTAAAAAGTCTGTGGTAAAAATGATTATTTAAATCGAAATATTAGAAAGAAAATATATTAAAAATTTGAAAATAAATTATTTAATAGAAATTGTAGCGTCCCTTTAACTTAATAATATAATATAAGATGAAAATAATATATTATGAAAATATTATTTCAAATCAAAGTGTAATAAAATCAAGTTGCTTTAAAAATAAACCAAGTTTCCCAATTATTAAAAAATTTAAATTGTTTTATAATATAAAACATTTACCTCAAAAAATTTTACCATTTAAAAATTTTTCCATGCATGAAATTTTCCATCCCCATTAAATAATTAATTAAAAGTGAAAATATTAATTTAAAAATATGTACTAAATCTTGTTATTAAAAAATCTCGTGCACTATTGTAAAAATATGTGAAAAATATTATTAAACTATTGCAAATAGTCGTATTAGCAAAAATCAATGCTGCTGTATACTAAATAAATTCCTTATCTTATATTATATATTTAAATAACTCCTTCTTGTTAAAACTAGTGTATGTACCGTTAAAACATTGTTTAATTTTTCTTCTCCTATTCCTATTGTTTTCCGAAAAAATCATAATAAATAATATGATTTACTAAACTAATTCGACGCTGAAACGTTAACATTAATACTTAAATGTGTTTTTATAAAATGAAGATTTATACAAATTTTTTTATTTATTCACACTCAAAATAATAATTAACTTTATTTTTACAAAAAATTGGTAAAACAAGTTCAAGTTAATACCAATAACTAATTTTAGTGACATTTTCAAAAATGCTTCAAAAATTATATTCAATTTCAGTTTACTAAATTTTCCCATTATTCAAGATTTATTCGGCATTCATAAATTTTCGTAAGATTGTTTATTTTATCGTTTATTTTATTATTCCCATTTTCTCTACTTTTTCGTTTATTCTCTGCTTAACACACAAATTATACCCACTAATAAAAAAATAATCATCATTCTCATTCATCTAATTATTATTATTATTTAATATCACACCTTCTAATTAAAGATTAATATATTAAATTAAATTATTTTAAACATAATCATTTTTCTTTCTTTTTATTCTCCAAATACTGTTTTTTAAATAAAAATTGTAATTTTTCCTCAAAATTTACAAAATAAATCAAATTCATAATTTTTTATGACATACTTATTTTTTATTTCATTATTTCTATTTTTCACAACCATTACATAAACAAAGAATTATTTAATATACTCTTCTTTCTTTAACTGAATGTTAAATATTCTATTTATTAGTTTATAGACATTACCGTCATACTTTAAAACTTTTATTTCTTAATTTTCGCCGAAATACTAATTTTAGAATGAACATTCCATTTCTTTTTCACACAGTTTTATTTATTTGATACTCTTTTGCTCCTAAAATCACTATTTCTTTTTTTGTTCACTAATTACTGTGCTCCCTTTTTTGTATATACCAATTTGTACTATTTTTTTATTTATTTGTTATAAAAATTCTTTGAATTTGCTATCTATTTTCTCTTCTCATTTCACCAGTTTTTCATAATATCACTAAAAATATTCATCATCTTCAAATATAATTTTCCACATTGCAAACTTGTTTTTTTCCTAAAATTAAATTTGATCTTATTTATTCAAATTAAATTTTTATTAACTAACTTTTTTTTTAATAACATTCATATTACTATTTAAATTTCAATTTCAATTACTAGTTACTAAATTACTTTTAAGTTTTTTAGTTCTGTCCGGTGATTCTAATTGTCAGAGAAGCTAATTATCGCAAAAATATGCAGTTCGGGTAAACAAAGCAGGTTAATGTTTTAGACGAATTATTTTGATTTCATCAGAATTAGTAAATACCTATATTGGCCATATTATTTCCTGTTTAAAGATAATCGAGTATGTACGTTTTTAATACTATAAAATAAATATCATTCAATTAGTTTCATATTCATAAAATATATTATTACTTTCCAATCGGTACTTTCTCAACTCGTGCGTTCGCAACTCGGGCGTAATATAAAACTACCTGAATTCGTCGCATCTCGGGCGCCCTCCAAAATTGTGCACCTGTGAGTTCGCAACTCGGGCGTCGACGGGATATGAAATTTGACCATAGTTTATGTACCCTGATTCTGATTACAATCTGATTCAGGTAGTAATGAATTATCGAAAATTTAATAGAAATGAAGGACATCGCAGAATAAGCTTTGATTTTAACATATAGCGAGCATTGAAAAGTTAGTTGATGTAAAAAAATTGAAGATTTTTCCATTACGGTTTATTTTAGAGAAATCATGTGTAGAATAAAAAATATAGAGCATGATATTGGGATCATTTTCAAATTATTGGCGATTTCTAAAATATTTCCGAAAATAATTTGGTCACTAGGGGTATTATAAGTGAAAATGAGAAAAATTCGAATTTTGCACTTTACGTCAAATTTCCCGAATTCGGTCTATTTTAGAGAAATGTATGGAACAAAAATTATAGAGAATTACATTGTAAGCAACTTTTATTTGAAGAATTTTCTTTAAAATTCGAATTTTGCACTTTTTGTCAAAATTCTCGAATACGGACGATTTTATGGAAATCATGAATATGTTAAAATAATATATAAATATTACGAAACGCCTCAGAAACATTTCTAAAACATTCCTAAATTGTAAAAATATCCTGTAAATGTAATATTTCATATATTTTATAAATAATAATTTGAAACCTATCAGAAATATAACATACTGATATTTCAAAAATGTATTAAACAACAAACGCAAACTTCCAATTATTTAGAATATATGGTTTTCTCTAATACAAAATTATAGTACTTAAAATAAAATGACTATAACATAACCCATCTTCTTTCTCTTCTTACAAATGAGAAAATTTTCAAATCTTGGCCATTTACAACAATACAAACATAAACCAACTTAATATTTCAAGTATAATCAATGAACATGTTTAAAAATATGATTGCAATAAAGTAGAATAATTAATATTTTTAGGTAAAACATAAACAAAACGTCAAAGTGTTTCGATACAATAACGTTTTTATTACGAGTTTTATGTAATTTAAAGAAACGTTATATTAAACGTGTATGTATCTTAATATCTAACTTTCGGTTGAACCACAATTACATAATAACATTTAAAAAGAATATTAAAATAAACTAGAATAATTAATATTAAATTAACCTAGATATTTGGTTTACATTATTAACCAAACGTTAAAAAGGTTGAAATACAATAATATTTTACATGTTATATATATTTAACAAAATGATTAACTTTTAGTTACATAACAACGTTTAAATATAATATTAAAATATAGTTAAATAATTAATATTCAAATAACGTATATATTTAGTTTAAAAAATAAACTAAACGTCTAAAACCTTATATGCACCCATTAGATATCAATTTTTATGAGTCGTATACGATTTGTCAAAAAAAATATTTTTGGCCAAGAGTAAAGTACATTCATTTTTGACAAACCTAGTAATACGCCTTATACAATTTGATATATGATGGTTGTATTTTAAGGTCTGAGATCACGCACAATTTTTTATGAGGACATTTTTTTCATAAAATTATTAATAAAAAAAAGTTTTCCATATACTGTCCTAGTATACGGCTCAAAAATGTGATGTATTTTAGGTTTTAGACCATCCACAACTCTTTATGCTAAATAATTTTTTTCTGATAAAACTAATAAAAAAAGTTTTCCATATGTAGCCAACTTACACAGACACCCTACATAAAAAATGTATTAAAATAAAAATTGAATAGCTAGCCGAGGTAGGTACACTATTATTTATCAATCTAATTATATAATAAATAAATTACACTTTTTTCAGTAAAAACTACAATTTCAAATGTCATAACAATGTAATGTAAAGATTATGTTCGCAGAGAAAGATAAATAAAAAATCTTGTTTTATGAAAGTTACATAATATTTAAAAACTGGCAAGCTCCTCCTGTACGGCACTCCGTATATAATTTTAAGTTTAAGCCGAAAGCACCTTCTCAGGTACCGATCCTTGAACGCCCGAGTTGCGAAGGGTATTTAATCTACCTGTAGCCTTCCGCCCGAAATGCGAAAAATTAAGGATTCCGCCCGAGTTGCGACGCACGAGATGCGCATAAATCTTCCAATCTCTTTATCATGAATGCTTTAGAAATTATTATCAATTTCAAGTAATTAATTTTATTTTTTCAATTATTCAAGATCTGTTTTTTAGTTATGTATTTTTTTTTTTTTTATTGAAATATCAATCACGTTTTATTTAATTTTTCTATATTTTTATCATTTATCACAAAAATCTTTTTGAATAAAGAATAAATACCTTCTATAGAAAGATTAATATTTATATCTTTTTAATTTAATTCAAAACATAATTATATTTTTTTTTGTTATTTTTTCCCACCCAATACTATTTTTCAATTGAAAATTCTAATTTTGTTAAATTTTTAAATAAAGAGTATTTTTTAATGTTCAAATTGTTGGTTTCTTAACCCACTTACTTTTCATTCCACTCTTTTTATTCACTATTACTACGTACACTACTTAACACACGAATCAATATTTATTATACTCCTCTTTTTTAAATAAATAACTTATATTCTATTTAATAATTAGTAGTCATTATCTATTATTTACTTATTCAAAACTAATTAGTCTTTATAATTTTTTTCAGAAATACTATTTTTTCAAATAAAATTATATATTTACTTTTTTAACCCTATCAAACACTAATTATTCTTACTAAAGTTTTCGGTACACACTTATTTTTTATTTATTTTCATTTGCATTATTTTTTAATCTGTTATTTATAAAACGCCAAAATCTTTTAAAATTTTCTTTCCAATATCTCTTCCTATCTTACAAGTTTTGAATCTTGCTGAATATAGTCAACATCTTTATTTTCAGTTTTGCAATGAATTATCTTCTTTACCTAAAAATTTGAGATATATGTGTTTCTTTTTATTTTAAATTTTTAATTTTTGTATTATTTCACATTATTTATAAGTAAATTTCTCAGGTTTACTGTTAATATTAAAATAATCATCTAATTTTGTTAATCGTCACATCATTCTATATTTCTTTTTAAATTATTTTAATTTATTAATTCACGAGTTATTAATTACTCAAAAAATGTATAGCTCTTAATTTTTTGTAAATGTATTATTTTCTTCTTTTCCTTTTCTATATATCATAAATTAATTTTATTACTTTGTTTTCGATTCATTTTCATACTCTATTTAACTGATGAATAATTATTTTTCCTCAAATCTTTTAATAATTATCAATTACTATTCATATCTTATACTTTCATTATTCATTTCATAATTATTTTTATTTTTATTTTTATTTCCCACCAAATACTGTTTTAATTAGAAATTAAAATTTTCTCAAAATTTTCAAAATAAAACAATTTTTAATATTTTAATTGTTTTTATAACCCACTTATTTTTAATTTCCAATATTTATATTTTGCAATACTACGTACACTACTTATCAAACAAATCAATATTAAACAAGTCATAAATTTATTAATTAATACCCATTACTTAGTACCTACATACTTAGAACCTACATACTTAGAAATCTTTATTTCTTCATTATTTCAATTTTCCACTGAAATGCTAGTTTATAGAATGAAAAGTCTTTATATTTTTTTGGACACATTTTTTGTATTTGTTTAGTACTCTCAATAACCTAACAGACCTTATCTTCTTGTTTCGTTTTCTCTGTTCACATATTTTTCATATTTACCAATTAAATTATTTCCAATTTTGTTAGTTTCTCATACAAAATTTCCTCAAGATTCATTTTCACCAACTCTTCCTATTTTTACAGTTGTTAATCTTCTTTTATATAAATTAAAAATTTCTTTCTTTTCCAATTTTTATTTTTAATATAACAGTCAAATAATTTTCTAAATTACCTCATTACTCCTTATTAATTTTTGCAAAACATTTCAATTTCATTATTCACTTGCTACTAAATTACTTTTAAATGTATTATTAATTTTCTAATTAATTTTCTTCCCCTTTTACACATTTAGGATTTACTGTACATTTTTTTATCACTTTGTACATGTACATGTTTTGCAAAAATTAATAAGGAGTAATGAGGTAATTTAGAAAATTATTTGACTGTTATATTAAAAATAAAAATTGGAAAAGAAAGAAATTTTTAATTTATATAAAAGAAGATTAACAACTGTAAAAATAGGAAGAGTTGGTGAAAATGAATCTTGAGGAAATTTTGTATGAGAAACTAACAAAATTTGAAATAATTTAATTGGTAAATATGAAAAATATGTGAACAGAGAAAACGAAACAAGAAGATAAGGTCTGTTAGGTTATTGAGAGTACTAAACAAATACAAAAAATGTGTCCAAAAAAATATAAAGACTTTTCATTCTATAAACTAGCATTTCAGGGGAAAATTGAAATAATGAAGAAATAAAGATTTCTAAGTATGTAGGTACTAAGTAATGGGTTTTAATTAATAAATTTATGACTTGTTTAATATTGATTTGTTTGATAAGTAGTGTACGTAGTATTGCAAAATATAAATATTGGAAATTAAAAATAAGTGGGTTATAAAAACAATTAAAACATTAAAAATTGTTTTATTTTGAAAATTTTGAGAAAATTTTAATTTCTAATTAAAACAGTATTTGGTGGGAAATAAAAATAAAAATAAAAATAATTATGAAATGAATAATGAAAGTATAAGATATGAATAGTAATTGATAATTATTAAAAGATTTGAGGAAAAATAATTATTCATCAGTTAAATAGAGTATGAAAATGAATCGAAAACAAAGTAATAAAATTAATTTATGATATATAGAAAAGGAAATGAAGAAAATAATACATTTACAAAAAATTAAGAGCTATACATTTTTTGAGTAATTAATAACTCGTGAATTAATAAATTAAAATAATTTAAAAAGAAATATAGAATGATGTGACGATTAACAAAATTAGATGATTATTTTAATATTAACAGTAAACCTGAGAAATTTACTTATAAATAATGTGAAATAATACAAAAATTAAAAATTTAAAATAAAAAGAAAAACATATATCTCAAATTTTTAGGTAAAGAAGATAATTCATTGCAAAACTGAAAATAAAGATGTTGACTATATTCAGCAAGATTCAAAACTTGTAAGATAGGAAGAGATATTGGAAAGAAAATTTTAAAAGATTTTGGCGTTTTATAAATAACAGATTAAAAAATAATGCAAATGAAAATAAATAAAAAATAAGTGTGTACCGAAAACTTTAGTAAGAATAATTAGTGTTTGATAGGGTTAAAAAAGTAAATATATAATTTTATTGGAAAAAATTGTATTTCTGAAAAAAATTATAAAGACTAATGAGTTTTGAATAAGTAAATAATAGATAATGACTACTAATTATTAAATAGAATATAAGTTATTTATTTAAAAAAGAGGAGTATAATAAATATTGATTCGTGTGTTAAGTAGTGTACGTAGTAATAGTGAATAAAAAGAGTGGAATGAAAAGTAAGTGGGTTAAGAAACCAACAATTTGAATATTAAAAAATACTCTTTATTTAAAAATTTAACAAAATTAGAATTTTCAATTGAAAAATAGTATTGGGTGGGAAAAAATAACAAAAAAAAATATAATTATGTTTTGAATTAAATTAAAAAGATATAAATATTAATCTTTCTATAGAAGGTATTTATTCTTTATTCAAAAAGATTTTTGTGATAAATGATAAAAATATAGAAAAATTAAATAAAACGTGATTGATATTTCAATAAAAAAAAAATACATAACTAAAAAACAGATCTTGAATAATTGAAAAAATAAAATTAATTACTTGAAATTGATAATAATTTCTAAAGCATTCATGATAAAGAGATTGGAAAGTAATAATATATTTTATGAATATGAAACTAATTGAATGATATTTATTTTATAGTATTAAAAACGTACATACTCGATTATCTTTAAACAGGAAATAATATGGCCAATATAGGTATTTACTAATTCTGATGAAATCAAAATAATTCGTCTAAAACATTAACCTGCTTTGTTTACCCGAACTGCATATTTTTGCGATAATTAGCTTCTCTGACAATTAGAATCACCGGACAGAACTAAAAAACTTAAAAGTAATTTAGTAACTAGTAATTGAAATTGAAATTTAAATAGTAATATGAATGTTATTAAAAAAAAAGTTAGTTAATAAAAATTTAATTTGAATAAATAAGATCAAATTTAATTTTAGGAAAAAAACAAGTTTGCAATGTGGAAAATTATATTTGAAGATGATGAATATTTTTAGTGATATTATGAAAAACTGGTGAAATGAGAAGAGAAAATAGATAGCAAATTCAAAGAATTTTTATAACAAATAAATAAAAAAATAGTACAAATTGGTATATACAAAAAAGGGAGCACAGTAATTAGTGAACAAAAAAAGAAATAGTGATTTTAGGAGCAAAAGAGTATCAAATAAATAAAACTGTGTGAAAAAGAAATGGAATGTTCATTCTAAAATTAGTATTTCGGCGAAAATTAAGAAATAAAAGTTTTAAAGTATGACGGTAATGTCTATAAACTAATAAATAGAATATTTAACATTCAGTTAAAGAAAGAAGAGTATATTAAATAATTCTTTGTTTATGTAATGGTTGTGAAAAATAGAAATAATGAAATAAAAAATAAGTATGTCATAAAAAATTATGAATTTGATTTATTTTGTAAATTTTGAGGAAAAATTACAATTTTTATTTAAAAAACAGTATTTGGAGAATAAAAAGAAAGAAAAATGATTATGTTTAAAATAATTTAATTTAATATATTAATCTTTAATTAGAAGGTGTGATATTAAATAATAATAATAATTAGATGAATGAGAATGATGATTATTTTTTTATTAGTGGGTATAATTTGTGTGTTAAGCAGAGAATAAACGAAAAAGTAGAGAAAATGGGAATAATAAAATAAACGATAAAATAAACAATCTTACGAAAATTTATGAATGCCGAATAAATCTTGAATAATGGGAAAATTTAGTAAACTGAAATTGAATATAATTTTTGAAGCATTTTTGAAAATGTCACTAAAATTAGTTATTGGTATTAACTTGAACTTGTTTTACCAATTTTTTGTAAAAATAAAGTTAATTATTATTTTGATTGTGAATAAATAAAAAATTTTGTATAAATCTTCATTTTATAAAAACACATTTAGGTATTAATGTTAACGTTCCAGCGTCGAATTAGTTTAGTAAATCATATTATTTATTATGATTTTTTCGGAAAACAATAGGAATAGGAGAAGAAAAATTAAACAATGTTTTAACGGTACATACACTAGTTTTAACAAGAAGGAGTTATTTAAATATATATTATAAGATAAGGAATTTATTTAGTATACAGCAGCATTGATTTTTGCTAATACGACTATTTGCAATAGTTTAATAAGATTTTTCACATATTTTAACAATAGTGCACAAGATTTTTTAATAACAAGATTTAGTACATATTTTTAAATTAATATTTTCACTTTTAATTAATTATTTAATGGGGATGGAAAATTTCATGCATGGAAAAATTTTTAAATGGTAAAATTTTTTGAGGTAAAATTTTTATATTATAAAACAATTTAAATTTTTTAATAATTGGGAAACTTGGTTTATTTTTAAAGCAACTTGATTTTATTACACTTTGATTTGAAATAATATTTTCATAATATATTATTTTCATCTTATATTATATTATTAAGTTAAAGGGACGCTACAATTTCTATTAAATAATTTATTTTCAAATTTTTAATATATTTTCTTTCTAATATTTCGATTTAAATAATCATTTTTACCACAGACTTTTTAAATTTTCTGGTTATGTTATCATTTATTATGAATGTGATTTTAATGTTATAAAACCTATTTTTGAATTATTTTTCGCATATTATGATTTTATTATTTTTATAAGCTTTCGAGGTATTTTATTATTTTTTAATGAGAACATTTTAACTTTAAGAACAAGTTTTTAACTTTAATTGATTAGTAAAACCGCTCTGATGCTGCAAGCATATCGGGTATTATTTTTTAACACATTGACATTTTTAATATTAATTTTACATTATTTAATTGATAAAGAACAACACATTAACTTTTAAAAACATAGAAGGTATATTCACAGAAAACTTGAATTAATCTTAGTCACTCTGGAGCTATTTATTTATCAACATTGATCTGAAACTAACATATTGAATATTCATCTGAAATTTCAATTATTTATCGCGAGTTTATTGGTTGCATATCAATCGTTTATCTACAGTTTATCAGACATATAACTAACGTTTATCGGTTGTATATCTGTCATTTTTTAATTTTTTAGTTTATTTTTCATATAACTGAGAATTATCAGTCTTATATCTGTCGTGTGTATGTCTTCTATCTGTCATTTTTTTGATCTGATATTAATCTGACCATTATCATTTGTATAACTGTCATTAAATTGTCAAGTATCTAATATAAATAGGAATTTGAGAAAGAAAATATAGTGGTTGATATTGTCACATTCAAGAATACCCAAGGTTTGCATGAATTATTATTTTATATGACCCTTCATGATTTTTAAATCTATAAATAAATAGATCACCCATATTCATTAATATTCGATAAGACGACTGATGGTAGAAGCATGTAAAAATAAGTTTAATGAAATTATTGAACATTTATATGAGGTAAGGCGTTATAAAAATTTTAAAATGATTGACCAAGTTAAACAAAATTAATTATCAGTTACATAATTGAGAATTATTAATAAAAAATCGAATTCAACTAAGTAATGATATGATGTATAGATAACTGTAGATGAAAATGAAGAACGTTAATTGCTAAAATAGTACTTTTTGTTCCCACCATGCAAATCAAACAGCTTCATAGAAGAAATTGCTTGTATTAATAAAGAACTTCAAAAAACTAATAACATGGAATAAACTGGTATTAAGCAGCAACATGCTACATTATCAAACTTTATTAATTTGGTAAGAGAATAATCTAACAAAAAAAACACCGAACTATTCTTGATAAATTATTATAAGATCAGTTTGCTGGAAATTATTTATATTTTTAAAATTTAAAAATAAATAGATCACCCACCTTTATCAACATTCGATTGGTGGTGGAAGCATGTAAAAAGAAGTTTAATGATATTAAACATTTATATAAGGTAAGGCGGTATAAAAATTTAAAAACAACTTAACAAGTTAAAGAAAATCATTAACCCGTTACATAATATTATCAATAAAAAGAAATCGAATTTAACTAAGTTAAGATATGATTTCTAGATGATTGTAAATGGAAATGATGAAGACAACTTTAGTTACTGTAATAATACTTACTGTTCCCACTATACAAATCAAACGGCTCTGTAGAAGAAATTGATTGAATTGGTAAATAACTTCGAAAAACTAATATCATCGAATAAACTGGTATTAAGCAGCAACATGCTATATTATCAAACTTTAATAATTAGATTTGAGAACAATCTAACCCAAAAGAAACACTGAACTATATAGGTACTCGATAAAGTATTACATTAAGACTACTTTACTTGAAATTATTTATATTTGTTTGTTAATAAATAAAGAGAACACCCACTTTCATCAACATTCGATTGGTGGTGGAAGCATGTAAAAAGAAGTTTAATGATATTAATAAACATTTAGGTATATGTGGTAAGGCGTTATAAATATTTTAACACATTTTAATAAGTTAAAGAAAATTAATTATCCGTTACATATTATTATCAATAAAAAGAAATCGATTTTAACTAACTAATAATATGAGGTCTAAATGACCGTAGATAAAAATTAAGGAGAGAACGTTACTTGTAATAATACTCGTTGTTCCCGCTATACAAATTAATCGGCTCCATAGAAGAAATTGTATTGTTAAAGAAAAATAAATATCATCTAATAAACTGGTATCAAGCAGCGAGATGATACATTATTAAACTTTGTTTATTTGATTTGAGAACAATCTAACCCAAAAGAAACACTGAACTATATAGGTACTCGATAAAGTATAATATTAAGATTACTTTACTTTTAGTTAATTATATTTTTTAAATTTAAAAATAAATAGATCACCCACATTCATCAACATTCGATTGGTAATGAAAGCATGTAAGAAGAAGTTTAATGATATTAATAATCATTTATATGTGGTAAGGCGTTATACAAATTTTAAAACATTTTAATAAGTTAAAGAAAATTAATTACCCGTTACATATTATTATCAATAAAAAGAAATCGATTTTAACTAACTAATGATATGAGGTCTAAATGACCGTAGATAAAAATTAAGGAGACAACGTTACTTATTGTAATAATACTCTTTGTTCCCGCTATACAAATTAATCGGCCCCATAGAAGAAATTGTATTTTTAAAGAACTTCGAAAAATAAAGATCATTTAATAAACTGGTATTAAGCAGCGAGATGATACGTTATTAAACTTTGATAATTTGATTTGAGAACAATCTAACCCAAAAGAAACACTGAACTATATAGGTACTGGATAAAGTATAATATTAAGATCACTTTACTTTTAGTTAATTATATTTTTTTAAATTTAAAAATAAATAGATCACTCACATTCATCAACATTCGATTGGTAATGAAAGCATGTAAGAAGAAGTTTAATGATATTAATAACCATTTATATGTGGTAAGGCGTTATACAAATTTTAAAACATTAAAATTAAAATTAAAACATTAAAAAATTAATTAATAGAAGAAATTTATTGTATTGTTAAAGAACTTCGAAAAATTAATATCAACTAATAAACTGGCATTAAACAGCGTGATGATACATTTTATATCATCAAACTTTTTTAATTTGATTTGAGAACAATCTAACCCAAAAAACACTGAACTATATACTCGATAAATTATTATATTAAGATCACTTTACTTAAGTTTTCTGTATTAATTAAAAAAAACAAATATTAAAAATAATGATTAAATATACAAAAGTAACTTGTTTTAATTTCCATAATATGCTTATTAAATCAAAAAATAGCACATAAAATAATTCTCTAAAAAGTGATGATAATTTAACCATAAGTTAATGTTCTTTAAAGAAATCATTTCTATCTAGAATGTGAACAATAATATATTTTTAAATACATTTTTTATTAGAATTAGCGTAATACTTATATTAATTTATTTGCATTAGATATATCTCACCAATCACAATTTCTCAAGTTATTTGCAAAGCTAACGATTTAATGCTTTTACATATAATACAAAGTTCTTGCTAATTATGGTTTAATAAAGGTAATGGAGAGGCGAGTTTAATTTTACACACCAAAAATTGTGGTTTCAATTATACTTTCAGCAAGTAATAATCATAATTTAAATAGTATGAATATTTATTAAATATAATAACATTATTTTTTTCAATAGCATATAAATTAAACATATGAATTCAAAATTAAATTGACTGTGAATCGCAAATGGTAAGCTAATAAAATATATGAGATTTCTTGAAGAAATTCAATAACGAAGGTAACACTTATTGATAGTACCTGGTATATTGTAGATTGTTATGATAAATACTGCACATTTTATAATAAAAACAAAATATTTATAGCTATGATATCTAAAACTACAAATAACTAAATTTGAAACAGCAATAAAAAACATATTGTATCCATATTTTTACGTTAAGTGTCTAAACATAAATTTAAAACCATTGCCCCCAAGCTAATCGTAAGAGTCGAGTAACAGGTTCTTTAATCCAATTAAACATTTACAGAGTAAAGATGCGAGACTTCTTTATTATTTTCTATCTAACGTTTTCAACAAATTAAATATAAAACATTCGTTGATCGACGAACCACTATATAGTAAGTAGAGACAAAAAACACTGCTAACATTATTAAGTTCATCAATAATTTTTAAAATTCCGAGTTAGTGAAATATCGTTTCTTAAAATAGCGACCGCTTTGTGGGATCTGAATTTCTTTTTTAGTAATTGCTTCGGTATTACAATTATCGTTTGAATATTATTTTTTTATTTTATTCACTTGCATTAATTTTTTTCAACAAGTCTCATCTTGCAAATTATTTATGCCTGACTAAGCAATGACAATTCATTATCCTCTCTTCTTCTTTAACACTCATTCGTTGCCTGCCCGCGAATAGCACAGAGCGGGACCTTGATATGGTCACGTGATTTGGACAAAAAAGTGCAGAATGAACCTTAGCGATTTCTTATGGGAATTAACATGGGGAATGAGGCAGAATCAGTGCTGCTCCTTTACTTGAGACAAAGAACGACTTCTATGGCTCTGGTTGGTGTGGTTTTCATTGCTCCTGTTATGTTGAGACATGCTGTTATTTGAATTTGTTCTAGTTTGTGGAGAGCTGTCAATTTTTGTATTTTCGCTACCCAGACAACTGCACCGTATATCAGCATAGGTCTTATGATGGCCATGTAAGTCCATGTGACGACTCTGTGGGAGAAACCGCAGGTTCTCCTCACGGTTCGGCGGCATTGTTCATAAACAATGTATGATCTTTTGACTCTATTTTCTAAGTGTGAGTTCCATTTTAACTTGTTGTCAAAGGAGCTACCTAGGTACTTCACTTCTGTTGCAAAGTTTTGTTTTATGTTTAGGAGCTCTAGAGGTTTTAATTCAATTTTCTTCCTATTCCTTGTGACAACGACTATTTCTGTCTTCTTGGAATTGATAGACAGTGGATGGTCCTTGCATCACTGTTCCATAATTAATGACACGAGTGGATAAAGGTGTCATGTCACAAAAAGATTATTTTGAGAAAATCAAATTTAAAGTTTTACAATTGCATTACGATATATGGCTCATGCTACCTTCCTATCTGATGAAAAGCCGTTATTTATCAAAATTAGACATAAGAACTACCTATCACAAACAAAAAATATAGTATATTTTAAGTATAATAGGCTTTGAAAATCATTTTTTGAAAAAATGTGACATGATACATGTAACTACTTGTGTCTTCAATTGTTCTCAAAATTCCCAGGTTATTTGCTTACGCTATTGTGTAATGACTGTCATTATTTGTAAGTACAATAATGATACTTATTTTGTTAATAAAATAATCTATTTTTCAGAAAGAACATAGTAAGAATTTTCTGTATGACATTGTTACTTTAATGTGTTCAATTCTTATGAACCAAACGACAAAAATTGATTAATTTTCATACGTTTCCCAGTGTATTAAGTTCCCATGCTTTATTACATACGAAAACTCATTCATTTTCGCTTCTTGGGTAGGTATTCTTTGATATTGCTTCAAGTTTGCAGTACTTTTGCAATTTTTAATATAATAATTAAATGTTCTTCTAAAGTGAATGATAATGAAAGGCAGAGAATTTTTGATTTTTATTGGAAATTAGGGGATATGAATCTGCAAAGAAATTTTGTGAACACCTGCATATCTGAAATAAATCCCACCTATCGTAATTCTAAACCTGGGAGTAAGAGATCAAAAAACTACAAGTATTTCTTCGTAATTGATAATGTTAAGTATTCAAGTTTGCAAAACCTTCTTTAAGAATACTCTTGGAATCAATAATCGAACAATTTTCACAACCACTAAGAAAAAGAACCAACAAGGAACAATCGAACTTGATCAAAGAGGAAAACATACTCAACACAAAAGAATTCCAAAAAATATTAGAAGTGATATTATGATACATTGACTCATTTCCACGGGTCAGTTCCCATTACTGTCGATCACGCACAAATAAGGAATATTTTGAAGGAAGTTTGAACATTCGAATAATGCACCGTCTCTATGTTAAACAATGTGAAGATACAGGAAGAGACTTTCTTAAATATGGAACTTACGCGCATATTTTCAATACTGAGACTAATATAGCTTTCCATGTGCCCAAAAAAAGATTAATGCACACTATGTGAAAATTATAAAAATTCAACTGAGGAGAGCAAGGCAAATATACGAGAAAAATATGAGAATCATTTGAAAGAAAAAGATCAAAGTAGATTAGAGAAAATTCGAGATGTGTAAAACCCTAACATTTGTGTTTATAGCTATGATTTACAAGCTGTTTTGCCTACTCCATGTGGAGATGTGAATGCTTTTTATTATAAAAGCAAATTATCAATATTAAACTTCACCATTTTTGATTTAAAGGATAAAAAAGGATATTGCTACCAGTGGCATGAGGCCATAGCAAAAAGAGGAGCAAATGAAATATCTAGTTGTGTGTATAAGTTTATAGCTGACCACAAAGAAAGAGATATGGTTTTTTACTCTGATAATTGTGTTGGCCAGAACAAAAACAAATTTATATTTGGAATGTACTTGTATTGTGTTCAACATTTTGAAAATATTCATTCCATTTCACATAAGTTTCTCATCGTTGGGCATACTCAAAACGAAGGAGATAGTATGCATGCCACTATAGAGAAGGAAAGGAGGAGGGTCTTGAAGAGCGGTCCAATTTACATCCCCGCGCAATGGGCAATGATAATACGCAGTGCCAAAAAACAGGGACATCCATACAAATTGGAAGAAATATCAACTAATGATATTCTTGATTTCAAAAAATTTATTTCAAAGATTGGAAACAACTTCAACAAAAATTAAGACAATGAACCAGTTGTGTGGAAGGACGTTAAAATAGTCAGATTCGAGAAAGAACATCCATACACGATTTTTTATAAAACATCGTATGCAGAGAGTAACTTCAAACAGATTTATGTGAAAAAAAAAGAATGTACGGTGTAAAACTGATATATCCAGTTTGGAAATTACTAGAGCTTACACTAATCCTCCAACAATTTCTGTCAAAAAGAAAAAACATTTACTCGAAATGTGTAGAGAAAATGTAATTCCTGTTGTACACTGGCCTTTTTATGAGAATCTCCAAGAATCGAATGTTAATTCTGAAGCAACGTCTGATGATGAAGAAATATAATACGCACCAAGAAATATTATTTATTTTTTATACTATAGTTATGTAGATGTTTTGTTACTTTTTTATTAGATAATACAAATTTTCAAAACTATTAGAATTATTACCCTTGTATTTCAGATCAATAGTGTGACATGTCCTAACAAATTCCTTTTTTACCAAAAGTTTTGATATTTTATGAATTTTGTTGATTAAGGAAGTTAATAGATACCTTCAAACTATGAACGAGCCAAAATTTTTGATCATAAACAGATAAATCTAAGAAGTACAATCAAATAACTGTGACTAAAATTTTCAATTGCGATTTTCTCAAAACTATGATTTTTGAGTTGTTACAGTATAGAACTGGGGTATCGAAATGATGGTGTAAAAAAATTGGTACCTTAAATAACAATTTTTTTTTTAAATAACAACTTACCGAAAGAAATCAAAATTTAACTTTAATGGAAGAAAATTCTAAAAAACAAACAAAATTTTGCGCAAATGTTCAAATTACTCTTCTTTAACCATTTGGTATTGACCGATATAAGTGTAAACAATTTTTTTTGCAAATTATCATTAACACGTTTGTACACTTTTGACCGATTTACAAATATTTTTTAAAAGCAAATTCCCTTTGTCGTTAAACTGAACGGGAAAGAATAGAACTTTTAATAATGGTGAGATAAGTTAAGAACACATTAGGAAGCATATGAATTATTCAACCAAGAACACCCTGATAGACCGCCTATTGTAAGATCTACACTAAGTAAATTGGTTACCAAATTTACCGAAACGAGATTCGTCTATGTAACCAGATTAAATGTGTTACTCGAAGCTGAAGAAAATTCTCACCATTCTAAATTCACAATTCTAAATAATAATGTGGACCACTCTTTTGTGGTGAGGTTGTTCAAGAAAGAGAACTATCATCCTTACAAGGTTCAATTGATTCACGAATTAAACAAGGATGATCCAGACCGCCGCTTGCAGTTTTGCTAAGAACTAATGTTACGCTGCGATGGAGACCCCAATTTTTTAAATATTATCATATTTTCTGACGAAGCCACTTTTTGCCTGAATAGGACATTACATCGTCACAATTGCAGGTATTGGTCAAGAGAAAATCCTCACTGAACTAAAGACTCTCATAGTCAACGCCAAGGAAAATTAAATGTTTGGATTGGAATAATTGGACGGCGTTTAATAGAGCCTTACTTTTTTGAAGGAAACCTTACAGCAGCACGTTATTTGGCCTTTTTGCAGTTTTGTTTCCAAATGATCACGAAGCAAATATACCCCATCAGAATATTTAGTTTCCACAAGATGGGGCGATTCCCCACTTTGGAATAACCGTCCGTTAATATCTTGATGTCACATTTCCCGGAAGGTGGATAGGACGTCAAGGAGCAATTGAGTGGCCACCTCGTTCCCCATCAAAGGTATATTTTATTAGGCCAAATAATTTAGATGAGCTACGGCAAATAATTCGCGCTGAAGTGGATGGAGCACATTACACCTGTAGTCCTTGAGTCAAGTGTACAATGTGTTTACACTCGTATTGGTCAGTGCCAAATGGTTGAAGAAAAGCAATTGTGTTTGTTTTTGGGGTGTTATTTTTTTTTTTTTTTTTAAATAACAACTTACCGAAAAAAATCAAAATTTAACTTTAATGAAAGAAAATCCTATTATTTAAAGTACTTATTTTTTACACCATCCTTTAAGTAATTGGACCATCTATTAAAAACAGCAAAAAAATAAGGGTTGTCATTTCAAAAAACCAATGCTCATTGTGCAAAAATAGATGACGTCATAAATAAAAAATGTATGCCATGAGGTAGCTAATTAAATATTAAAATTGACTTGTCCGAGCGTTTTGCTTGAAAACATTAAATAATGCAATTATGAATTTTGTTTCTTACTTTATCACCACACTGTATAAATAAATGTGACATTAAGATTTACTGTAATTTATTTTTCCGTGTTATTTAGTGAGACAAAAATTTTTCAAATAAGATTTTTATGTAAACATTAAGGCTAGAATGAATTACAGTATCAAATATTTATGAAATGAAACTCCGTGTAGTGCGCCTGTGCAGAAGTGCACAAACCAATTTTTAAACATTAGTCGTAGCAAATTTAAATTAAATTATTATCTATATACCTATCTCTTTATTTGTGGTGTTAAGACATTAACAAAAAAGATTTAAAAGATAGGTTAATACTGTACAAACATGCAAAAAAAATAACGAACATGTATTAGAAGAGTTAGATAAGGTAAATCATTTCGATTAACTTTTCAATCTGTCCTCGTCGGTGTCTACGGCATAAGTAATATATCGCGACCCTCGACATATGGAACAGGTAAATAACCGTAGAAGATATCGGCCTTGATTGATAAGCACCAAAGTTTTAATTATAAAAGGTAAAATAATAAGTATTTTTGAACACTATGCGAAAGAAATTTAAACAAGTAGGTATCTACTCATTATTAACTACACCTTGATACTCACTTAGCTGGAATTTTTCACGAAAAATGATCACTTAAAACACTAAAATTACGTCGATATTGATAAGACACGATGTTTCTAGGTCGGCGGTCAAAACCAGACTCCGCAGGTAATTATAATAATAATAATTAAAATGGACATAAAATTGACATATATCAAAATTTAAATTTCCGCATTATCGCAAATTTTACAAGTTCACTCCTGACCTGACCAGATTCGTTGATTTTGATGTCACCGGTTATTCCTAGATCAATTATACCGAATGTTAATTTATGACGTTTTCTACGATATTTTAATTTTTGTTATAGATCTTCAAACAATGATTACATAAAAGGTATATTAATTTAAATAGGCATAGTTTTAAATATTTTTGCATATACTACTGAAACTACTGAAAATATTTTTTTACTTATCCGACTAGAAATTAAGAAAAATCGATTTTTATTACTTATGTCAGAAAAATTCCAAACTAATTAATGTTAGTTGTACCCTCACAGCGAAGCGGTTATGCAATGAAGAAGAAATCCTTTTTTAAACAAACCAGAGTTATCATCATTTAAACAAAACAAAAATTGTTACGTTCCACCACTACTTTATTTTAAGTGATAGTACTAGGGTTGCCAACATTTCCTGATTGTGCGCAAACTACAGAATAAATAAGCAGGCGATATCAGTCCTCTAAACAGATAAGTTATCAAAGTTACAAATTACAAATAATACCTGTGTGATATAAGGCGTGATAGATATATAGATAGATTTAAAAGGAGTTGGACATTATTAATCCTTATTCACCGCGACATTTTCAGATCTATTGTGGGACTCCGTTTGTTTAGAGTATGTAGTCTTTACTATTAGACTTAGTAGCTTTGACATCGACAGTAGCTCCCGCATGTAGTTTCATGTCAAACCTTCACACTGGCACAGGATGTGGATTGATGTTGTCTATTCTTCTTCACAAAGCCTGCAAAAAGTTGCTTCTTCTACTGGATTGATGATACTCATGTGCCTTCTCTGGCGACAGTGTCCGGTAAGATTTGATATTTTTGATCGAGTAGGTCTTTAATGAACTTGACCGATAGTTCCTTGATGAACAGTTTGGCCTCTTATTCTTGAATAGTTGTTCCACCATTCCTAAGACTCTTTTTGGATCCATTGTTTGATGTTTGCCTTGCACAGTGTTTTAGCAACTCCACAGAAGGGTTCGTCACCTGTCATAGATAAAGCGTGATCTACAAAAATTGTTTCTTAAGTAGGCCTTGGAAAAACTCAAGTATGTTGAGCGTACAATAATTATTCTTCTTTATAAGTGTCAGTTTGGATTTAAGTCAAAGCCGCGACTATTTATCACGGACATGACTCGTATCTCTGTCTTTGACGGTCATGGCCTACATTAGGAACATTGTTTTGTGGATACAAGATACGAAGTAGGGTCGAGCTTCGCTCATCTGCTTACCGGATAAAAAGTATGTTTTATTAAATAAAATATGTTAATAAATATAGATACCGTAAATGGGTTGCTTAAAAAAATACTATCAAGGCTATTTTTACTTTTCTTTCTGTACACAGATAAGGAAAGTAATCTTTATAAAAGTTGCTTGTGATGACATTCTCTATAATTTTTCTCCTATACATAATTTCCCAAAAATAAACCGTATTCGAGATATTTGAGGGAAAGGGCAAATTTCGAATTTTGAAGATAACAGATAACTCAAAAATAAAAAAATTCAAAATTTTTAACTTAAGCTTCAATCCATCGTGCGGTAAGCTTATTGGATTTTCGGTATAGGCGCAACATCTGGAGGTTACCTTATAGAATGTCGTTTTTTTTACTTTATGAGTATCTGTTGTTTACGAATGAAGAAGAAAATTCTTTAAATAAAAATTGTTTGCGATATCATTCTCTATCATTTTTGTTCCAGGTGGCACTAAATTCATCGAAGAACATATGACCGAATTGGATATTTGATCAAAAATATTTCTGATCGAATAACATTTGATCGAAGATATATTTTATCAAATAACATTTTATCGAAAGAACAATACAGGGTGTCCCGAAATTAGATGTTCATATTTTAACAGCGTAATCTACATCCTAAAATAGGAGTAAAAGTTCATGTAAACATAGGTTCGAAAACGTTTCGTTTTCGAGATACAGGGTGTTACAAGTGAAATCCTAATAGCATATTTTCTTAAATATTTACTAAAAATTTCTTTAGTCACCGGTTTTCCAAATTTAAAAAAAAGTAAAATTTCTGATTCCACAGGCCTACTAATTATTGTTTACACTTTCGAATAAGATAACATCACTTATCATGAAATTTTCAAATGCTTTTCTCTTGAAAATGGTGCATCCTAGCGAGATGCAACAAAAAATGCTTTATTAAAAAGAAAACATTGTTTTCCAAATTTTATAGTCAAAAATGTTAAAAACTGTCAACAAAAAAACTTTTACCCTTTTACCCTAAGCTCCCCCTAATTTACCCACCTATGAAGATGATCAAAAACTGGGGTTTAGTCTTAGATTATACAAACCTTAGATGGAACATAAGACACTGCGCATAATCCCATTTCGAAATTATTCACACCCACCAATCACAGTTGAGAACATCACATGTCAGAGCGTTGTCCATCCAAATTTAATGTATCAACGAGAATTAATTTGGTATTTGAGTGACTTAAATTTTGGAAATTAACGTTGAAAATGCCAAGATGTGTTGTAAAAAGCTTTATTTATAATAAACCTGCTAAATGTGACGGAGATAAAAGAAACTTACATTTATTTCGGTGAGATATTTAATTTTTAAGGCTTCTGTCGTCGTCCATATTTGTTGATTTTAAAATAAACAGAATCGGACTTGGTCATTGGTACATGTTATAAGTAGCAAATAAAGGTTATTATAAACTGTTTACTATTTCTTGTTTCATGGGGAATCTTTTTTTAGGAAGTAAAAAGAGAAACATACAATCAAATACAAAAATATCAATTTCATTGCCAATTTATTCGTTTCAAACTTCACAACTGGTTTCAATAGTTTTCTTAAAACTATTTAGTAATTCTCTATAACAGTGTTACTCAAAGTGTGCTCCGCAGAGCCCTGCGGCTCCGCAAATCCTTTGTGAGGGCTCCGCGAAGAAAATAATCACAATAAAAAAAAACAGTACTAGCGCCACAAAATGGAGGGACCTGACTAGAGGACCTTTTTTGAGAAGTATTTTTTTTAATCACTATAAAAGGAAGGTGGATATAATTTTTTTAGGAGTTTTTTTTTATTTTATTTTTTATGGGTGAAATGGATTGTGAAAATTCTTGCAAGGAATCTTTGGAATAAATCAAAAATAAATTAACAACAAATGATGTTCTTGTGCATTTTCAGCCTGAGTTGCCGATCAAATTATTCGTAGATGCATCAAATGTGGGAATAAGTGCCATGATATATCATGTTTTTTAAAAAAAAAAAACATTGAGAAATTATAGCTTCTGCTTCGCGTACCTTATCAAAGTCCAAACAAAAATATTCCCAAATTGAAAGAGAGGTCCTTGCAATAATTTTTGGCTTAAATAAATTTAATAAATATTTATATGGACTTCTTTATCCTAGTTACAGATCACTTACCTCTGGTAACTATTTTTAACCCAGCTAAATGTATACCCCAATTTTCAGCCAACAGACTACGTAGATGGGCAGTAATATTGTCAAATTACAATTATAAAATTGAATATGTGAAATCGGAGCATAATATAAAGCCGATTTTTACTTTCCTATCTGTATACAGATATAAGGAAAGTATAGGAATCATGATTTTTTTTCGACCTAGAGTTTTCGACAGATTTTTACGTTTTGAGGTCCCCTGAATCCGTTTTGACTATTTTCGCGATGATGTCTGTGTGTGTGTGTGTGTGTGTGTCTGTGTGTGTGTGTGTCTGTATAACGCATAACTCATGAACCGATACACAGAAAAACACCAAATTTTAAACTTAAGCTTTGTTTCAGCGTCCAATGAGCTGATTAGATTTTGGGCAGTGTCGGAACATCTGGGGGGGTACTTTATAGGTAGTCATTTTTATATTTTATGGAATATATCTGTTATTTACGTTTGGAGAAGAAAATTTTTCAAATAAAAGTTACTTCTAATATAATTATCTATAATTTTTGTTTAATGCAAAATTTTCCTAAAATGGTCCGTATTCGAGAAATTTGACAAAATGTAAAAAACATAATTTTTTATAAAAATTGTTCAAATAAAAGTTGTTTATAATATAATTCTCTATAATTTTTGTCCTATACATAATTTCTCTAAAATGGACTGTATTCGAGATATTTGAGAAAATGTGTAAATTTCGAAATTTGAAGAAAACTCAAAAACGGATAAAGGAAAAAACATTAAATTTTAAACTTAAGGTTTATTTCGGCCTGACGTGAAATGATTAGATTTTGGACAAAGTTGGAACATCTGGGGGGGTACTTTATGGGAGGCCGTTTTTATATTTTATGGAATATATCTGTTATTTATGTTTGGAGAAGAAAATTGTTCAAATAAAAGTTACTTCTAATATTATTATCTATAATTTTTGTTTTATGTCAAAATTTCCTGAAATGGTCCGTATTCGAGAAATTTGACAAAATGTGCAAAATTCTGATTTTTATGAAAATTGTTGAACTAAAAGTTGTTTGCGATATCGATTTCTATAATTTTTGTTTATACATGATTTTTCTAAAATGGTCCGTAATGGAAAAGTGCTAAATTTAAATTTTTCTGTATTTTCGTTTTCAATGAATATCTATAGAAAAATGTTTCGAGGTAGATGTATGTGTAAAATGTATATATTTAGTTTATCCTCTAAACATTTATAGAGATGCTGCAATAGGTTGTACAAAATAACCGGAAAATGCCTATAATAACTAGATAGGAAAGTCATGTGTTGGACACATCAGATTTTTTTTTATCATGTTTACCTATTGAAAGTCAAAATGAGAGTCAAAATAAAGAAAAATTTAAAATAAATTTTTTATATTTTGTGTTTTATGTGTTTAGGGCTCCGTCAAATATTTCGCTTTTCAAAAAGGTTCCGTCGTCAAAAAAGTTTGAGAAACACTACTCTATAATAATATGGGATCTATCCATTTAATTTACATTCTGTTATTTTCTCTAATTTTGACGTATAAAGTAATATATTTTGTAATTGCAGCGAGTGTCAAAACGATCTACTTTATGCAACTGATTACGAAAAGTTGATTATGTCACCAGTTACGAAATGAAAATAAATAAAACTGCCTCTTTTTTGGTTTTTAAGTTGAAAAATCTAAAAATCATGAAATTGAGAAATCGAGAAAATGAGAAATCGAGAAGTCGAGAAATCGAAAAATCGAGAAATCGAGTAATCGAAAAATCTAAAAATCGAAAAATAAATCGAAAAATCCAAAAATCCAAAAAACGAAAAATCGAAAAAACCAAATATCGAAAAAAAGGCAATGAATAGTGACATTTCATATTTGAAAATATGACATTACGTTCAACAACAAAAAAGAAAAGCTGTAAATTGCGTTTTATATTTAGAATAACACCGTTATTGAAAACTACCCAGAAATGTTGTGGGTAAAATTTTGACGTACTCCTTTAAGGATAATGGGTAAAAATGTTTTTTTTTTCAAATTTCTCGCGGGTAATGTCAAAAGTTAGACCGGCAACACTGCATATGTCCCTTATTTTTATTATTACTATTGAAAAAAAAAACGTCGTAGGGCAATCAAATACAACAATTTTCTAAAATATTTGATTGGAAGTACCTACAGAAGAATGATGGTGAATTTTTTTCTCTTTGAAGAGTAGGCTTATGTCAAATAAACTTAAAATATTATAACGAACGAAAAAGTAACCCATTTCTAATAAAATTTAATTATTTATTTTATTTTGGTGTGATCGTAAAAAAACTTTTGTGTGTAATTCGAGCAAAAAGTACTTTGGCTGTTTCGATAACTTTTTGTCCCAACAGCTATTTTATAAACTTTTACTTATGGTCCATTTCACCGTTTTGTTAAACGAAGCTTAAAATGACATTTTTATATTAACAAAAACGAAGTTTAAATTACTAAATGGAGTTTAAAATGACATTTTTACATTAAAAATGTCATTTTAATCTTCGTTTAATAATTTAAACTTCGTTTGACACAACGGTGGAATCGGCCCTTAGCTAGTTATATATTGATGAAGTGTTATTGCCCTTATCATACATGAATCGTGCTAACAAATAAAGTCAAAAAAACGTCTCATAATTTTTCATCTTTTAGTTACCTACCAAAATTAGGTACTACAATACAAATAGTCCGGTCAAAAAGTCCGGCCCAGAACATCTCCCTACTCCTTCCACTCAGTTTTTCGGTTTTGGCAAAATTTGCGCAGCGACAAATGCTTCCTATGTTACCTCTACCCTTTCTAACCTCTTTGGGTTTAGTCCATTAAATAGAGCGTAAAAAGATAAGCATTTGTAACAAAGTTTCCTAAGTTATCTTTAAACGTTTAGAAAATATTTACAAAAGTGTGTCATCAGGACTTCACTTTTAACACCCTGTATCTCGCAAAGGAAACGTTTTCGGACCTATGTTTATATAAACTTTTACTCCTATTTTAGGATGTAGATTACGCTGTTAAAATAGAACCGTCTAATTTCGGGACACCCTATATATCGGAAATCAACATTAAAAAAAATATATAAAACAAATCGAACGATACCATGCAACCGTCCGTTTAATTCCCATTACCGAGGATACTAAACTCAGCGGCTATCGTCAAATTTGGTGCTAATGGCAAATTATTCCATAATCTCAAACGATAGCTGCTCAATTTAACAAATTTTATCCTTACAATACTGTTAATTTACAAATTAGTATTTTCAGAGCTAAACGATTATTTTTTTATCGTCATTAAGATTAAAGCATTGTCATTAATTTGAAAAAAATATGTATTTCAGTAAGGTCGAGTTGTCTCCCGATGGGACATTTTAGGTTTATTATTTTAAGTTTTGTGTTAAAGAAAACTTAACTAATTTACTTAACATGTGCGACCTGGAGCCTTCCGGTATGCATCGCAAAAAAAATAAAAAAAATTAAAAAACCTAAACTAATACACCTAACCTGAGGAGTGGAACCATCAAGAGTTTCTTTACAAAAAAAAATATACAAAAATAAAAAGAACAACTAATTTACCCAACCTGTGCGGCCTGAAGCTATTTAAATTTAACTTATTGATTGCTACCGCACAGGTTAGGTAAATTAGATTTTTTATTGTTTTAATTTTTTTTCATTTCTTGTATATTTTTTGTGAAGCAACCAGCGATGTCTCTAAGTTTTTCGATCAATTGTTTTTTCTATCAAATCTGTTTTCGATCAATTTTCTTTTCGATCACTGGTCTTTTCGATCATTTTTATTTTTGATCATCTTTTATTCAATCAATTGTTATTCTATAATAGTAGTTTGTGTAACAATAATAGATATAATGGCCATATCGCACGAAGACGAAATTTGAGCACGACGCCGTAGGCGGAGTGCTATGTGGACAATCCACTCGAGTTGTACAGAATATTTTTTCCACGACCCACTAACGAAAATTTATAAATAAAAAAATATTGTAGCTTATTAAGACAAAATAATTTATGACTTTTAATAATTTTTAAAATTTCATTTAATCTTTCCCTATCCGAGAATCTTCCTTGTGAAAGGCAAGAACCACAGGACCTTTTATTCTTTTAATTTTATTGCTTTAATAATCGTAATTAAATTGATTTCATATAGTTTAATTTAAATTAACAATTTATTTATAACTATAGACGAAATAAAAACAGAAATGCTATTCTTTATCGATTCTACACAAGAATAACCCATTTTAATGTATGTTTAATCTCAAGAACTAAAAAATATACTGACAATTAGTTCGACAGAATTGTCACTTATTTAAAATTTTAAAAATAATAGCAGTCGGTCGATCAAAATATGAACGGTGTGGTGGATTTCATTTTTTTGCAGTATTCTCACCACCTAGAATGGATATGAAATATATTCGTTCATTTGAAGACAATAGCATACTTTTTCGTTTTGTAATATGTGCGTAGATAAGCTAATATCCATGTGGGTATATGTAGGTATATCAATTTCCATTTAAATAATTTTCACCTGAATATTAAAAAAATAATTTATTAACTTTAAAAAATCCAAATATATATGATAACTTAATAAAAATGTTTTTTTAAAAAATGTCGCGTCTTTGTGTCATGTCTTGTCTTCTTAATTTCGAATCAGTAATAATCAATAATTTTGTTTCCTTTTCCTTGGTTACCAACCATCGAATAAGTAGGGTGCTAGTGTACGCAGCTATCGACCAAGATCCAATGACATATATAGATTAATAGACTGCTCATCCATATATAAACAAGACGACGAAAAGCGGGTCATATTGCTTGGCTTGCCGAGTGCTCACCAGGCAGAATCGGTCTGGCCCAAATGAGTTTAAAACACATATTTCATCAAAGTAGGAATTGAATTAAAAACAAAAATATCTGTATGTTTATTTCAAGACAGGGGCTTGCGTTAGGTATTTTAAAAAAGGATTTTGAGTCATAACGTCTAGTTTCCCAATTTTCAAAACATTTTAAGAGATCTAACCAATTTTGAACATAGATATAAACAATTTTACACTCATGTGTATATAACTAACTTTAGACCATGACTACTGTATAGTGGCACTATTCGGACACTTGATTATTCTTTTAAAATTTATTTCGCATTATAAAAGCAGATATTATGCAAAAATTGAATGAACTTTTTAAAGATTTAAAGTTAGTAGCTTTTTCACATTCTAAAGTTTGTCCCTTTAGACAATTAAGGATTATTTTGACGGTGAATGTGAATGATTTGATGAATAATAATAAAATTCCACCAGTGGAAATCTGATCAACATCATAGTAAAATGGACTAGGTACAAAGTGCAATCTTAGTTGACGTCAAGATCCGTGTACCTTAGCATCGGTAAGAGGGAAATAAAGATTCTGACTTACAATCACAAAAAGAACGTACAACTAAGCTTAGTCGATGTAAGTTAGCTCAGATTAGTGGTAAAAAGAAAGCGACTATTAATAAAAAGAAAAGTAATCCAGCTAAAACAAGAATTGTGGCTACTGTCTTTAATAATGATATATTGCCAGTACTAGTAGAATGTTAAGTGTTGAGTTATCTTCTTCAGGCAATGGATGTACGTATGCATAATTTAAAATGTTTGGTTAATTATTATTATTATGTTTAATTAGTTTTTGCAGTTAATGAACATATATCTACTACTGAAGCAGATAATGAAGATTTGTGTGCTGCTGAATAGCTTTGCTTAATTTACAAAACTTTGTTTAAAAGCAGAAAATTGGGATCGATTGTTCAACACAAGTGAAGAGTGGTGATTTAGTTGATCCGTTTTCAAACATAATTGTTAGTGCTAAAGAACTATCTACTTTAATAGGATTGCAATCCTTCCAGTTATTAGCCACCATTGTGGAATTAGTAGCAGAGTTGTTTCTAAAGAATAGGAAAAAGGAGATCAGTTATGTCTGTAAAAGATCAAGTTATATTTACTTTTATGAAGTTGAAAACTGATATGCAAGATATAATGTCTTATTCATTTTATTTGGAGTGAATGAAACTTTTTATCGTTAAATTGTTTAACAGTTTTTAATAAAACTGGTAGAAGTTCTTAGTATGGTATAATTCGGCCTTCAAAACAAGAAATATTAAATAATGTGCCTCTATGTAAGTAAGAGTACTACTACTTGATTGTACCGAAATCCCAATACAGCAAGCCAAATGTCTTTGTTGTAGGCTAAAAAATTACCCTGACTACAAAAAGAGGCATACTATTAAAATATTGACTGGAGTGTCACCTACTGGTCTCATTACTTACAAAAGTGAAGCATATGGTGGTAAACTTTAGAAATAGACATTTTTTAACAAAGTTCAATACTTGAAGTGTGTGAATCATTTCTCGATAGTAAAATGTTTAACAAAGGTTTTCTTATTGGAAACATAACAGAAGCTGAAGGTATACAAATTATACATCCTCCTTTCCTCAATAAAAAAAATCAGTTCAGCCATCAAGTGGCTTTACTTAATGCCAAAATTGCCAGAGCTAGAATTCACATAGAAAGAACCTATCAAAGAATAAAAGTGTTTGTCTCTCTGTATTGGTACTTATGTCCGTTTTTCTTCTATTTATATTGAGTTTTTATTATATGATACTTCTCTGTATCTAACTAACTTTTAAAATGTACTTGTAAAGCCCAGATAGCTCTAACTAGGGCCTTTGAATATAATAATATTTATGTAATTGTATTTACAATAAATACTTTATTATTATTAATATTATTATTATAATTAATTATAATTCGTAAAATTATTATAGCTGGTCTTACAAACCTTTATAGAGCAATTCACCATTTAAATTTAAAAACAAAACAAGTTTTTAAACTCAAATAATTAAAAAACTTAAAACAGAACAGAAGTATAATTAAAACTAAATAAAATAAACAATTCAACAAAATGTCCGACTGAGTAATGACAATGAGAACAAAATCTCAACTAGACTAAACTTTCTTTAAAACCGGTCCTGTGAAAGGTTTGTTTACCAGTGAGCACTCAAAATTGAGACAAAACACAAACATTGCATGCACTAGACAAAGAGAAAACATCTCCCAGTTCGACCCACTTTTCATCGTTTTATTTACGTATGGATAAGCAGTCTATTTAAACTATATATGTCATTGCCAAGATCATAATATATGTGATATTATAATGGTACCATCTGACATTGACACTTGACCAACCTCAAATAAAAACTGACTAAGAAACCTTAAAATAAATTGACGTAAACGTCAAAACTAAAGGTAAGACTATGTGGTGCTATGATGTCGCCACATAACCTACCCGCTCAAAAAAAGAAAAAGAAACCACCCATATAAAAATAATGGTTTAGTTATAACCTATTGGGTTTAAAACAAAAAAACACCTTTTTCGTCGGTTTTGAAAAAACATTTTGAACATCTTGTTCTGTTAATAAAAAGGCTGGCTTCAACCTATCTATGTTAATGCACTGCAGCTATTGAACAATAAAAGCTAATGCTTCTCATTCAGCATCCGTACCTCATGGTTAAAAACGTTAGGCAAGATATTCATAGTAACATATAGAACAATAAAAGCAAACAAAAAATGTTTATACACACTGACTACTGAAGTCGCCACCGTATGGGAAACTTTTTTATTATCAGTTTTATAAAAAAGTTCTGCATTCTCTAAAACTAAAAGTACAACTATCAGATATCGAATTGTTTTCAGTCATGCAGAAGGATTGTCGAAATATATGAATTTTATGCAGAAGTAAAATATCTTTGATTTTAACAATATTGAAAGTTGTTGTAAAGAAAAGTTGATTAGAGTTGTAAACTAAGGTAAGGTATCCAATATTATCGATCTACCATGAAAATAATAGTAGTATAATTTGCAAAAATAAAAATTTATTTCGTAAATAGATAATATTGGATATCTAACCGTAGTTTTTTTTCTCATCAACTTTTCTTAATAACTATTTTCGATTTTGTTAAAAATAAAGGTACTTCCTGCATAAAATTCATATTTTTTGACAAACCTCGAGAATAACTAAAATTATATACCGGGTGTCCCAGATTTTTTTGCCCAGCGGATATCTCGGTTATTTAATGATATAAAATTGTAAAAAAAAAATATGAATAATATTTGTCTAGTAGCCTTTTAAATTCCACTACATAAAGTTATATTCATCAATCAACCCCATAGGAACAACCCCTAACTTTTTTTTTTCAAATGTCACCCCTATATTTTTTTTCGCTGATATAAATACTCAATTTGTCCCGAATGCAACGATATGATATTTGATATACTTTACAGAGTCATAAAGCCGGTAAAGACTAAAAACCAATGTTGTGGTTAAAGTCATTAATTTTGTATCACCTGGTATTTTCTTTTTATTTTGATTAGAATTGCTTTCGTTTTTTTTTTGTTACCTATAACTAACTAACGATATGCTTAGACCATTTCTGAAATTGTTCGCTAGCTATAAACAACAGACAAAATGCCCTTTACATTCACTCCAAACGAATATGTTGATATGCTTTTAATTTTTGGTGAGTGCCAAAAAAATTCTCGTGCTGCTGTACACTTGTATCAACAGAGGTTTCCTGAGCGCCGACAACCATCACGTAAAACATATTCTTATGTTGAGACTAGGATGAGAGAAGGGTCATTTCCAGGAAAAGACAAACATCGTCAACATGCTGCTGCTGTAAGAACTGAAGAAATGTGCATTAATGTATTAGCTTATGTGCAAGTACATCCCCAGATATCGACGCGAAACCTAGCTAACGAGGTTCATATTAGTAAGTCGTCAGTACAAAGAATCCTAAAATCCTATAATTTTCATCCGTTTAAAATTCATTTGCATCAGGAACTTAGAGCTGGAGATTTCGAAAGAAGGATAACATTAATAGCACATTTTGAAGATTTAATGGAACGAAATCCCAACATTTTGAACCAGATATTGTGGAGTGACGAATCAAGGTGTCACAATAATGCTACTGTAAATCGTCACAATATGCATTATTGGTCTCCTGAAAACCCTCACTGGGTTAGGGAAACTAACTTTCAGACCATCTGGGGAGTAAATGTGTGGTGTGGATTATTTCAGGGACGACTGATAGGTCCCTATTTTTTTCAAGGTACGTTAACTGGTGCTAGGTACTTACACTTTCTTGAAAATGACCTTCCAGAACTTCTTGAAGAAATTCCAATACAAGAAAGAGGTGCTATGTGGTGGCAACAAGATGGAGCTCCTCCACATAATAGTAATTTAGTTACCCAATTTTTAAACGAACGCTTTGAAAATCAGTGGATCGGAAACAGCGGCCCTTTGAGGTGGCCTGCGCGTTCACCAGATTTATCGCCTCTAGATTTTTTTTTATGGGGATATCTGAAGACCGTGGTATTTGAAACACAGCCATTGAATTTAAAAGATTTGCAAAATAAAATAGTACAAGCCTGCAATAACATTACACCAGAAATGATTACAGCGTCATGTACTCGTGAACTCATTCGACGTTTTGAAGCATGTTTGGCAAGTAATGGGGGCCATTTCGAACAATTTTTGTAAATATTCAATTATTTAAAAAACATATTAAGAGGTTTACCTATTCATTGGATTTGTTATTTTTTAATATAATAAAATGATAAAATGTAAACTAATTATTAATGACTTTAACCACAACATTGGTTTTTAGTCTTTACCGGCTTTATGACTCTGTAAAGTATATCAAAAATCATATCGTTGTATTCGGGACAAATTGAGTATTTATATCAGCGAAAAAAAATATAGGGGTGACATTTGAAAAAAAAAAGTTAGGGGTTGTTCCTATGGGGTGGATTGATGAATATAACTTTATGTAGTGGAATTTAAAAGGCTACTAGACAAATATTATTCATATTTTTTTTTACAATTTTATATCATTAAATAACCGAGATATCCGCTGGGCAAAAAAATCTGGGACACCCGGTATAACGGTTGTATTTTTAGTTTCAGACCATAAATAACTTTTTACGATAAATAAGTTGCTTGCAAAAACTAATAAACAAAAGTTTTCCATATGGTGTTGACTTAACTAGACACACTGTATAATGTACAGTATACGTGACATTTATACAATTACTTAAAAAAAATGTTCCTAAAACCCAAGTCTAAACAGAGGAGGAGACTTTAGATTTACTACTAAAGTAACAATTTATTGAGTGTAAGATTATTCTTGACCAAGAGAACAGGAGTATCGAGGCACTAATTTCTAGAGCCTCAAAAACAAACTGGTCTCTTGCAAACTCAATAGTAAACAAAACAAAACTTGTTCTGTTGTGTGGGCTATAAACGCCCATTATTCATGATTTCAGGAAACCTTTGGGTATTCAAATACAAGAAAGGGCCAAAAGCCAGGAAAAGGCGAAAAAAAAACCAATCAATCTGGTACGCAGACGGTTCGAAAATGAAAAATAGCACAGGAGCTGGGATTTACCATGTGAACTCAGGGAGGACCATTAGTCTAAATCTGGGGTCACTGACCACAGTCTTCTAGGCTGAAGCAACAACAATAAATATATGCGCCAAAGTTATGCTAAATGACTCTTTTAGAGAGGGTCTTGTTCATGACAGAGAGTCAGGCAACCCTTAAAGTACTGAAACAGGTAGAAGTACAATCTAAATTATTATTTGATTACCAACAGTCCCTTCATGCCCTGGCAGAACATAACAAGGTCATCCTTAAATGGGTGTCGGGACATGCACGAGTATTTAGAAACGAGAAATCAGAACTCCTAGCAAGGAAGGGAGCGGAAAAAATTATAATTGGACCAGAACCAACATTTGGTATTTCATACCAACATGGCTCTGTTTGGAACTTCCTTGACTTCCTGGACAGTCCAAAAGATTCATAGAGGGTCCATCCAAGAGCAGACAAAATCAACTGCTAAACCTTGGTAGAAGCGAACTCAAGACCATAATAGGACTCTTTACGGGACACTGCGGCCTTATATGACACCTAAATCTCTTAGCGATATCTGATAACTACCTATGTAGAATATGTGTAGAGAAGGACTAAACTCCTATTCACCTATTATGTCACTGTCGGAGCCTTAAGTGGGAACGGTAATTATACTTCGGGGTACAGTATCCGGAACCTGAAGAAATCGCGAAAGCGCCCATCGGACATATTCTTGAATTCATCAAGAAAATTATTCTGATGGGGTAGAAACTGTGAGGGGTACAATAAACCTAGAGCTTCAGTACGAGTGCGCTTTGAACCACGCCCAAATTCAGAAAAATAGATATAAATTCTAAGAAAATTAGGCTAGCTAATATTCTAGCTTGGCAACTATAAAATGGCTTTTTTGTAAAAGAAAAAGTATACATAATACCCATCTAATTTATTTTTAAATTGCCGTACTTAAAAATCCAGTCTATGTGCCTAATACGCTAAAATTAATTTACGCTTATCAACTCTGTTACTGCCGCAGCTCAACGAGAGTTGCTGCTACCCTTTTAGTTGATGGTTAATTTGTATTGTTTCTTTATGTAACTGTTTTAGTTCACGGTGTCTTCTGTCCATATTTGGTATATTATAGAGAAGTTGTATTAAAAAATTCTACTTAAATTTTTTTCTCAATTCACCTTTTTAGGGTTCAGTACCCAAATGGTAACCAATGGTACCCTATTGCTAAGTCTCCGCTGTCCGCCGTGCATCTGTAAAGCGGGCTGTATCTCATGATACGTAATAGGTAGACAGTTGAAATTTTTACAGAATGCCTATTTTGGTTGCAGCTATAACAAAAAATAACAAACATAAAAATAAATTAAAAATTAAAGGGAGCTCTACTACTAGGAACGTGTTTTATTGTTTTTTTTTGCTTCATCTTAATAAAGTATTTAAAAAGTACCTACATAGTATTAGATCTTGTCAGATGGTGCGGAACCCTTCATGCGCAAATCCGACTCACACTTGGCTGGTTTTTGTTTTTATTTTTGATCAAAATAGTGTGGACAAGAAAGTTTCGCTTTTCAAAAACTTGTCAGTTATTCTTTTTAACAGGTATATGCCTAGTAAGCGGTGCAATGTACACACACTATTTACTAGGGCGTATCAAATATAAACGGGATTAATTTTCTACAAATTTCCAACTTTATTTAATTAGGCTTGGAGACATATATTATTTTTCTACATAGTGTCCCGCCCTAGAAATACATTTTTACATACGAAATAGAAGTATTTTCATTCCATCATCGTAGAAACTCTTCGGACATTATTGTAGCCATTGGAACACAAATGCTTTCACCGCTTCATTATCGTCGAAACGTTAGCCTCCAAGCGATTCTTTAAGGTATCCCAAAAGATGGAAGTCTGGACTGTACGGCGGGTGATCCAGCGTTTCTCAGCCTCATGCATCCAATGTTTGGCTTGTTGTATTAGCCGTATCAGGCCTGGCATTATCGTACAAACGAATGACACTGCTGATCGATTGTTTCTTCCTTTTCGTTTGAAATAACAATTTTGCGTCAAGTAATTCCCAATAACATTGCGCATTAATCATGCGACGATCATGGAGAAAGTTAACGTGAGAAGTACCTTGCAGATAAAATAAAACTGTTACCATTACTTTGATGATAATTGTTCAGAAATCAATCTTTTCTGAACAAGAAAAAATTAATTCATTTTAAACATTTTAAAAATTAGCGCGAAACACAATTTGAAATTTGCCGCCCGGAAATGAGCGTGTCATTTCATTTCATAATACATAACGTTCGGAGGACAGGGTTCAGCAAGATCGCCGCGCGCAAGCAGCGGCCTTGATGTGACAATGCCGCAAAAAGGCTGGTAAGCGTCTGGAATGGTAGTGTGAATAATTAGGTAAAAACCGTCAGAATTAAGCCGTTTTTGGGTGTAGGAAGATCGCGAAACCCTAATGTTGCTTGTGATACACAAGTCACATCCCAAAAACTTGTTTTTGTGCCATAAACGAGCCGAATAGTGTAAGACATTGCTACTCAAGCTCTCTAGCGTGATTTTTTAAACTAGGATCGTTTATGTTATGTGTTAAGTGCCGGGTATTGTGCAGGGTATGTGAGGTTCATAGATTTACATGACAAGCGAGTACAAGGGTTGAATAATGTATTGAATGTGCCATGTGTCCCTCTTTGTTATTTTCTCTAATAATTTGTTTTATCACTTTGAAGCCAGGTGTTGGAAAAATAATCCATGTTTAAAATGCAATACAAGTGTTAGTTTTGTTAAGACTCTTGATTTCATTAACCCTCCACTTCTTCCACTCCACAGGCTGATAAGACAACGAGCTAAGAAGAAAAGTGTGACCAATAAGTACATTTCAGTCCATTTGCTAATTTTTTACGTACTTATTGCCACAATAATATGTTGCTCCACGGAGACATATACTTCTTTCTCGCTCATGGTTTCCTTTCTTACTAATTGGACTCGAACGAATCTTGGCCGGTTCTCTTACCTTCCGGACGGTACTACGTGTCAACTCGTTGAAGGTTAAGTATTCCACGAAAATTAAAAAAAAATCAGCTCATTGTTTGGTCATTGTTTGATACACCCGTACTATTTTATAATTAAAACTTAACTGAAATTAATGAGATTATTCATAAAATCTATTTTTCTTATATTTTAGAATGTCTAAAATAATTTCTGTGAACTTTAATGAAATACTTTCATTTTTTGACAGTTCTGCCACACTGGTCGAAATGAAACGAATTGCTGGCCCATTGATCCAAGTGCCTGCTGAATCAGGCCCATTGGTTTGTATTATCGACTTATTTATTTAGATGCTACCATCAAGATGGTGTCAAAACTATTTTGTATAATAACAGATATATTTCATAAAGTAAAAAAGCGACCCCTATAAAGTACCCCCCAGATATTCCGAATATGCCCAAAATCTAATCAGTCCGATGGATTAAAGTGTAATTTTTAAATTTTTAATTTTTCTGTCTGTTTTTGAAATTTACACTTTTCCTTAAATATCTCGAATACGGTTCATTTAAGGGAATTTATGTATGAAACAAGATTGATAGAAAATGGTACCAACTTTCATTCAAAACATTTTCTTAAAAAATTCGAATTTTGCATCTTCTGTCAAATTTCTCGAATACGAACAATTTTAGGAAAATTATGTAGAATTTTCTTCTCCAATTGTAAATAACAGATATTCGTTAAACGACACCCTTCCCAGATGCTTCGACTATGCCCAAAATTTAATCAGCTTGCCGCAGGATTGTTTGATAACAAATAAAATAATTAAGAAAATAAGCACAAAATGCATAATTTTTTTGACAATAAAAGTGTTTACTGAAAAAGTTAAGTCCATAAACTATATGGTGGATTACTTTACACAATAAAGATACCGCGTCTGCCATGAAATTATAAATGGGTTGATAATATTCGCAAATTTTTCCTGGAATAGTTTTTTTGTTTCTATATTGTTTAAATAAAATAAATAACTTCTAGTACCTACCTAAGTAAGGTAATTTTTTTAATGCATGAAACTAATAGTTCTGTGTTAAACCGCTAGTTTGGTATTTTGAGGCGCCACTAAAAAGACAAAGAATGAAATTGATGAAACTAACACAGGTAGTAGTAATAAGCCAGTCATTAGAGATAATCAAATAACATTAATTAGAAAAGTTATCAAACTTTATTGGAATATTTATTGAATTAAAATAATTGTTAATTTAATTTTGAAATTTTTTCTGATATATTGATAATTGCAAAAAAATCAAATTTATGATTACTTTCTAAAAAAATTGCGAAAAAACCTACATACTTTTTTAAATAGAGCCTGCACGGTCATAGAAATGTTCGTAAGGTTTAACGAAAAGTTCGATCTTGTCCCAAATTTCATCTCGGATTTCATCTCGAAAACGTAGAGTTACAGCAAGCCAATGTAGATGGACCAAACATTTTTATGTCTAATGCCTATCGAGTATTTTAACATATTTAATGCAGATATCGTGATAAATGGTTCAGATTTATAAGATGATAGCTTTTTCTACGGATATTTTAGATTTCGTTTATTTGTGACTTTTATTTTGTGTTACTTATTGATAGAATCCTAAATTTTGTTTATTTATTGTTAATAGAGCTAATTAAAACTATTATTGTTCTTCTTATTGGTTTTTTTTTATTCGTATTCTGCTAAATTTGAATGTTTCATTTATTATTTATTACGAAATGCAGCAACAAACATCGAACGTGGCGCGCTCTGGCATTGATTCGTCAAAGGTCGTTATTAGTTTTCTATCCGTATTATAATCGTCTTTAATATTTCTACGGATTTTCGTTAACCGATCTACATATTATGGCGCTTTTCTGCTGTTTACAGATTTCTACAGATTTTCGATAACCTGATCTATATATATTGCCATTGTATAAAAATGATATTGTGTTTCGAAAGGTTAACAACACTGAATGATATATTAGTTTGTATCAAGAAGTACACACGAAAAGGGGTAGAAAAACGTAGTAGCTATAGGTGATGAGCAATTCCAATAACCCCTGTATATAAATAAATATAGGTTGAATATCCTTCATAATTCCACTCTATTGTAAATACTTAAGTAAAGAAAAGCAATTTCATTTTGATTGATCCGATTTTATTGAAATAAACTCTCTTTAATAGCCCTGATCTATCAATTATTATCATAAATAGATAATAATACATAAAGAAAATCATTCAACATACCTATTAAAAAAGCTATTGATAGAAACCATATATGATTTTAAAAGGGTAAACGTTCACAAAGAAAAGTCATAAAAAAAAGGAACATCCCGAAATGATCTTGTTTTATTTAAGCATTACATGCAGTTATCAAACGAACATAATTAAAAACATTAAATTCATCAATATTTCTTGAGTCAAAAAGCTTAATATGAAAGCACCTTTTAACCTTCGGTAAACAGGAACTTGAGTAAGGATATTCCCAGTATTTCATCCTCTTCTTTCTCACAAACTGTTTGTAAACAAGATATCACTTTTTTTTTCAAACTTGTTTCGGGACAGTAGACAAGAAGCGCTGCTGTGAATTTTGAAATTGCATTTGCGTCAACTTGACGTTAACGCGACTGCAAAAAAACATTAACTACTGTGATTGCATACTTTTTTTTTTTATTAGATTTTTATTGTTGTAAAAATTATAGAAATTATGCAATTTTTTTTTTATTTTTTCATTTGTGAATTTTAGGTTTCAGTTATAAGGCCGAGTAAATAACAAAACATTATTAAATGACCCACAAGATTGTTATGTTTGATAAGCAAGTTCTTACTCGTAACTTTTTAAAATAATAATTGTATTGATTATATACAGAATATTTATTGGTAAAGCAAGGAAATGGAAAACAATATTTTGTGACCGAAGGAATACATCATTTGAAACTTTAAGACAGTTGGTTCCACTTCAAACAAAATTGTAATATTTTTTGATTTTCACAAAATTGAAAAAGCAAATTGAAAGAAAATAATATACAAATTGCTGTTTTAATGAAATAAATTTTAAAAAGCAAAACATGATTTAAATTATGAGAGCTCTGCTTTCTTGCAACCGGATGGTCCAAGATTGTGAAAAACATTACTTATCTCAATATTAATTTTATTCTTAAAATTGGATATGTGGGAAGTCTGGATCTTGGTATTCGTCATCGGATAATGTGTCATCATGAGAGCAATCAAAGTAAGTTTCTAACGGTGCTCCAAATCCATTACTTTGGGAATTAAACTTATCCATTTCAGTTGTACACTAGATGTTTTTATAACGACTAATTTGATTTTCCGTTTTCATAAAAATATTTCGCTAAAATCCACTTAGGTGTTTTGGTTTTCTCACGAATCTGTGAATAACACTCGTCCAGTTCAATTGGTAGTTATAAAATAGTGACGCTTTCTTGAAAAATAAATTCGTCAACTCTATTTTAAAACTGCAATCAACCGACACCGACGCGACCCAAAACCAACACATTAGGTATTATCTAAATGGCCTATTTACAACGGTATTGGATTAATTTCTTATTCTTTGCTCGATTTACTATATTGATTGTTTTCTCTTCTATACTAGTTTATACAATGTCGGCCAATTATTTAATATGGGGTACATATAAATATTCTCCGTAAACTCGATAAAAAACGAAAACAAATTATTTAAATATTTTGCTTGATAAATATAAGGTTGCAAATTCCATATTGCTTATGAATATTTTTGTTGTTGCCCTAGACACTTTTCTATTAATATCGCAATGCAAAATTGGCCATAGACAATTTACAATCATTTGTATTAATCTTGAAATGTTGCAAATTTGAATTTACGTATAGGATGATATTTAAATCGTTCTGTCAAAATTGCAATACTTTTCAAATTTTTTGACGTCTGCAAAATGAACGAATTGTCGATTTTTGTTAATTTTTCAAGGTTCTGTACCGTGTCCGAAGTTTCAAATTTACCAGATTGTTAAATAAATAATATTAACATTTGCAACCAATTTTCAAAACTTTTGCATTTTAGTTGACAAAATTAGAGGAAAATTAAAAATTATTTTGATATTTTTACAAAAAAAAAAAAAAAAATATTTCCGTTCAAAATAAAAGGTTGAAAATTGGAATAGCTGTTTCAAAAACTTGTATAAGATATGTCATCGGATTGCAGCACTTTTGCAATTTTTTTGTCTGTGATATAAATAAAAACACTATTTTACAAAAAAATCATGTTCCGGACATAAAAAAGTTGCAAATCTGATATAATGTTAAAAATAACACAATATATATTGCTTTAAGTTTGCAGCACGTTTGCAATTATTTTCTCAACATTATAAACAAAAGCGCCATTTTGCTGTAAATTAACTAGTTCCGGACCTTGGGAATGGTTGCAAATTTAAACATAGTGTTATTTTGTAATTAATGTGAAATGTTCAAAATAGGATGTCTTCGTTGACTGGCCTATAAGATATAAAAGAAGCGAAATAATAGCCGATTTGAAATTATTAACAAAGGAACCGGAAATAATAATTTAATTCACTGTACATATTTCATTTATGTTTATCATTTTTTTTAATCTTGTTTAGTTTTTCATTTTCATTTTTAAAAAACCATTAAAAATTATTTAGATTAATGACAATTAATGCACAAATTCAGTTTATAGCTAATTACAACATTGACTCACCTTTTTATTAATTGCTCAAAAACTTAATTGCAATTTCCTACTTTCGTTTGCAAAAAGATGGATTATTGGTGGGTTAAAAAATTAACTTGTTGAACATTAGTTATATACTTAGGTACCCATATAACTATATTTTATCTCTTCAAAAAATATATAGTCGCTTTGAAATGTAAATTGAAAGCATTTGTTAAAAAAATGCAAAGCATGATATAATTTTAACGGTAGCGCAAATTGGGCAGCAACAATAAGCTAATGGAGCAGTTAATATTCTGAAACAAAAAAAAAAGGAATTAAAAAAATACATACGTTTTGCTATAAATATTGTAAATAATCGTAACGTGAAGTAAGTGTGTTTTATAGGAAATATATGTGTTCGGACCATATGAATAATCACAAATGCTATTATTATCTATAATTCTTATACAATACATACACTCTCTAAAATTGACCGTATTCGAGATATTTGAGAAAATGTGTAAATTTCGAAGCAAGCTCAAAAACAGATAAAGAAAACAATACAAAATTTTAAATTTAAGCTTTATTTTGACCTGCAGTGAACTGATTAGATTTTGGGTAAAGTCGGATTATTTGGGGGGTACTTTATACGGGGTCGTTGTCCTTTTTATATTATTCTCTATAATATTCGAGAAATTTAACAAAATGTGCAAAATTTTAAATTATAAAAAAATTGTTTGCGATATCGATTTCTATAATTTTTGTTCTATACATAATTTCTCTAAAATGGACGGTAAAGTCAAATTTAAGGAAAATTGTAAAATTTAAATTTTTCAATGTTTTCGTTGGCAATGAATATACATGTCGTAGCCAGATTACAAAACCCGTCGTTTTGTAAATTGCCTAGGCGTTTTATAAATAGCGGCCAAATTGTCAAAGTTTCGTTTACCTTTCATTATTTTACTATCTGGCTAGCCGGATTATAAAATGCCTAGGCGTTTTATAAAAAGACGATCAACACACGGCTATATTGTCAAATATTTAAGATTATCGTCTGTTTGACATTCTGACGGGTAAAGAGTTTCAGTCGTCTTGTAAACCACTGCCGATTTTCGATATGAACAATTTAATTTTAGCTGATAACAACTGTATAAGTGAAAATGCAGAAAATAAAATCAAATGATAAAGAACAAACTACATGTATAATTTCGCAGTAGGTAAGTAATAAAATTAAAGGGAAGTGTAATCTTTGCTGTAAAGAAAAAGTAAAAAAAATACAGTGCAAAATAGATTAGAAACGTGTATCTGACCAAATGGTCCAAATCACAAAAATAACTGGAAATATTTGCAGGTGGGGGAGTATGTTTCTATAACATTTCCAAAATTTGCCAGAGGTCCGCTTGACCCTAAAGCTGTGTTAAAAACTATTATTGATGTGTGAAATAGATTATACTAGATAGGAACTGAACATGGGCTTTAAATCGACTTAGGGCTCAGTTCTGGGTCCGCTAATTTTTATAATCTTCGTTAACGATAATTTCGAAAATATCAAGAAAAAAGAATTCATTTATGCTGATGACGTTACCGTCCTGGACATCGCCAGTTCTATAAATGATCTATACTGCTCGCATAATGAAACCATTTTGGAATATTCTAATTATTTTAAGATGGTAAATTTAAAACTAAATGAGGATAAAACTCAAAATTTAATATTTAATTTAAATCCATTAGAAAACAATGAGAGATGTTCAATTAAATATTTGGGTATTCAGGTTAACAATAGTTTTTCTTGGGAACCACATATAAATAATCTTCTAACTCGGTTATCGATTTATTTATATTTATTAAGAAATCTTGCATATCAAGTAAATGACAAGGTCTTACTTATGGCTTATCATGGTTTATTTCACAGCATTATGACATACGGTATACTTGTTTGGGGAGGCTCATGTCATCTAGGTAAAACATTGATTGCACAAAATAAAGCTATTCGAATAATAACTAAAGCTAATTTCAGGGACAGTTGTCATCCACTTTTCAAAAAATTAGGAATTCTGACATGTGTAAATCAATATATCTATGACTGTTTAATTTATGCAAAGAGGAATATTATTAACTTATGCAACGCCTATAAAACAAGAAATATGCAAGGAAGATTGCCATTTTTTCGACTAACAAGGAATCACAATTCTTTTCAATTTTTACATGTTAAGTTGTTTAATCTACTTCCCCTTGAGTGGCGCCTGCTTAACGAGATAAAATTTTCCAAAAAAATAAAAACTTTTCTGAAGGAGAATGTTTTCTATGATATCCATGAATTTTATCGACATTTTGAATTGACTTATATTATATAATTTTTTAATTTGTTCTTCAGTCTATATGTATTGTAGTTATAGTCTTCAATTTATTGTAATTTTTTTTGTTTTTATACTATTAGTGACATAAGTATTAATTGTAATTGAAATTGACCAATGTATACAAAACATTTTTTGTCTTAACATAATAAAAAGTAATAATAATAATTAACTCAATTGGTACGTCAAACTTATATCCAGAAAATACCAGTATTACGTTAAGAGAAGCTATTTCTAATGGTTTTTTAATTTGGGGGACAAGGGTTTAAAGAAAGCCAGTGAAAACCTAGTCAAGTTTAAATGCTTTACAGACAAATGTCTTGGTTTTATCGCACGGGGAAAATGTCACAGTAGGTGTCATTTCAATGGTCCGTGTTCTAATAAATAAAATACCAACATAATTAAATTTTTTGCACTTTTCCTCAAATTTCTCCATTACGTAGGGTTGCAAGACGTCACGCGCTATTGGCGTGGCAGGGCAGCCATGCTTTTTGACTTGATTGCACGCTTTTTAAAAGCTGCAGAGGAATCGGATTTATACGACTCGTTTTAGGAAAAAATTAGCTGACTTTTTAAAAATGGATCTGATTATATAAGAATGCTCTACCTACTGGTTTTACGAAAAATAAGTCAAGGACATAAAAATGTTCTATCGTCACGGTTGCCACGCTTTTCATTTCAGGAAATTTGGCAACCCTAATTACGGTCCATGTATTAAAATTACGTATTTGACCAAAATTATAGAGAATAACGTCACAAACAAGTCTAGTGTTGAAAGAGTTTTTCTCTATAATCATAAATATACCTTTAAGTAATATTAAAAGCCATATTTTGATTAAAAAACTGTGCAGAAATCATACGGTCGGGTCTAAGACTATTATTGGTTTTTTAAGCTTAGCAAGTGTTGTTTGTAGTTTATTTGTTCTTCGGTTTTATTTGTTCTAGAGTTTAATTTGTTCTTCAGTTTAATTTGATCTGTTTATTAGAAAAATATTTTAAAAATTCTTTATAAAATGTTTTAATACCATTAAATCTATAAATAAATATTTTGATGGCCCTAACTTTAAAGTAAAATTGGAATTTTTATAAAACGACTAAAACATTTCTCCCGCCAGAATGTCAAGCAGAATATAATTTTAAACAGTTGACAATCTGGCCGCGTGTTGACCGTCATTTTATAAAACGCCTAGGCATTTTACAATCCGACTAGCCAGATTGGAAAATAATTAATGTTAAATGAGAATTTGACAATCTGGCCACCTTTTGTAAAATGTCTAGACATTTTATAAAACGACGGGTTTTACAATTTGGCTACGACATACACACATCTCCAAAAGTCTTGGCCCTCCCCTTAGTAACTTTTACCGCAGTCAATGTGAGGTGACTATTTTTTGTGTATACATTCTTCATTATCTTATCATACATAAACATTGCGGGTTATCTGAATATTTCACGGACTTCGGTAAGGCACATAACGTCCTTTTTCCAGGAAACGGCCAGTGTTGTGCGTAGGACGGTGACTGGTCGACCTAGAGTGACATTAGAGAGGGACTGAAGTATAACGGTAACAGCCCTTCGAAGTAATTTTTTGCAAAAGTGCCGGAGGGTAGTTTCGAGAAGTACCATAAGAAAAAGATTGCATTTCTCAAATCTAAGGGCAAGAAGACCTTTAAGAGTGCCTAGGCCCTTATCCAACAGAGAGCTGCACGTCGCCAATGGGCTCAAGCGCCAGAGGAACTGGCTTTTTACCACAATGGCGCAACGTCCTTTTTTCGGTCGAGTCAGGAGTTGATCTAGAGAGTGATAGCCTGCGGGAAAGAGTCTGGAGGAGTCCAGACAGACAGAGAAGACTTACTTTGGCAAGAGGTGTTATTCCTTATCAAGACGGATCAGTGATGTTTTGGGAGGTATAATGTTTGGTCACCGCACCCCACTTATGTTGATTGAGAGAACTAAGTCAGGTATCATATGCGCTGAAAACATTATTCAACAAATCATTCAGCCTCTGTGCAACGAATTTGGAAACAATTTTATTTTTTAAAATGAAAATGGCAGACCACATCGCACGCAAATGGTACAAAACATGCTGAAGGAAGGAAATATCCAAATAATTAACTGGTCGCCAAACTCACCAGACATGAATCCCATTGAACATGTATGGGATTATCTTGGAAGAGCAATATTTATACGAGGAAGCCCCCCTCTAACCCTCCAGGACTTGACTGTAGCTGTTCAAGAAGAATCGGACAATATGTCTGATCATTTTATGGATAACCGGATCCGCGGGATGCCACGACGCGTTGGTCAATTGATTGAAAGGAGGGGCGCTAATACAAACTATTAAGTTATGTTTTTGTTACGATATAACAATTTTTTACAAAAAATGAAATTTTCTTACAATTTTCGGACATTTTTTTTGTAATTTTCTTTTTTTCTGCATTATTAGGAAAGTAAATTACAGAGGTTGTGTATTACATAGTTTGGTATTAGAACAAAGACTAACAGCCGTATGCATAGTCGATCGCCAGCGACTCGCCAGAGATTCATTCCGGCGTATCGCCAGCGATTCGCTGGCGATCCGCCGGCGAAAGCCCAAAAAGCTGGCGACTCGCCGGAGATTGTCACCGGAATGTCATTTCACGCAAGTTTTCATGTTCTTTTATAGGGAAAAATTTGATATTCGTTCATTATTTTTTGAGTTTTAAGAAATGAATCATGAATAAAATGCGAGAGATACCGGTGATAATCCCTATAAAAGAAAATAAAAACTTGCGTGAAATGACATTCCGGTGACAATCTCCGGCGAGTCGCTACCTTCTTGGGTTTTCGCCGGCGGATCGCCAGCGAATCGCTGGCGATACGCTGAAATGAATCTCTGGCGAGTCGCTGGCGATCGACTATGCATACGGCTGTAAGATTCGCTAAATTTTTAAAATTCAATTTGATTATTTTTAAAAATACCTTGGGGTCCAAGACTTTTAGAGATGTGTGTATATAAAAAATGTTTTGAGTAAGATGTATGTGGAACATATACGAGTATATAGTTAATCCTCTAAACATTTACAAAGGGGATACAGTAGGTTGTACAAAATAACCGGAAAAAGCTTGTAACAACTAGATAGGAAAGTGATGTGTTGGACACATCAAATTTTTATTTTAATCTTGGTAAACTGATATTATTTACGGTTTTTCTGTCGATATATTAACGAATATTTACTGTTGAGGAAATATAACCTCATTTATTTGAATTTAACTCAATCACAGTAAATATTAAAAGTGTGATTAAAAAATCACGCCATCATTCAAATCTTTTTTTTTTTTTTTGAATTGACGTTTCTAAACCTAAAGCCGCTACGTTGTATAACCACTGTGACTCAGTAAGTAAACAAAATCTATTATGGGCCTTTTAGACGGTCATATCAGTTTTCAGTTCATTTTCAGTTTTAGTTCTGTTTTCAGTTATATGTATTGGTAAACAAAAAACTGCAAAAGAAAAACTGAAACTGACACGGAGCTGTGGCTCGATGGATTTTCCATAAGTTTGCGCACAATTATTAGTTGAAATGATGTGTACAAAAACATGTCCGTTAGCGTCTCCTTATTCACAAAAGATTTATAAATATCGTTGTGTTAGGTTTGTTCCAACAATGATCCGAAAACAGTCATTGAGACTAGGATTCTGCGCAGTAGATTATTTAGACCGCCAAATTCATACTGCGCAAAATCCTGGTGGCAATTACTGGTTTCTAATCGTTGTTATAAAAACCAGTTTCTGACAAAAATTATTGATCTTTATTTTTATAGCTTTACAAAATTCAGATATTATGATAATATTACAGTAGAACATCTAAGACTTTGGAAAGTACTCCCAGTTTCCAAAAATCTAAGTGTTGCATTTAATTTCTCGTATGGTGATATATCTCCCTTCATGTCTTACGTTTTTATAATTTTTATGCATCCTCCCTTGTCCGTAAGTAGTTTGACCATTCACAAGGTTCAAAATGAAGTTCCAATATTAAATTAACATGAAACAGTAATTTTATTTTTTGGAGCTAATGTTTGCTCCATCACTGATGTACATGACAAATAAAAGCGTTTCCACAAATGAAGTCACAATTGAACTAAAATTGAAACTGGAGCGACACTCCGTGTCCCACCGCTTTCGACATATAGTTTTCTACAATCGATTTCTACTGTAGAATTCTATAAACGCTTTGCCGGTACTCTGTGTGACAGTCGATTCATGGATGTCAAAACATCGGACATTCTCGGAGGTTTACTAACCGATCTAAAAATGTTTGCTTGAAATATAGAGATTTGTTACTTTTTGTCAAATATGTCAATTTCTGATAGATAAGGTGCCGCTTTGGTTTTGATTTTAAGTTTGTATTATCTAGTTTTTGCTTTGATTTGTAATAATGGTCCCTTTGTTTGTGGCCAATATATTAGCTGTTGAAGAGGAGGAACGACTATAACATCTTCGTTGGAAAATATAGATAGGCGAGTAATGAGAGAGACAAGCGATCCATTCTCTATAGAAAATGTAAAATTTGTAGAGTTATTTCTATTAAATAAAGATATGTCCCAGTATATATTAAATGGAATTACGTCGAGAGCTAAAGAGGAAATACGGCCATTATAAACACCTTCTCAGGGGAATGGATTCGGTTTCCTAGAACTCTACAGGAAAAACAACAAATTTAGTTATGTTTTATAGAAGCAAGAAATTTTCCCGGGATAATTGGAGCAGTAGATTGTACCCATGTTGAAATCCTGCGACCAAATGAAGAGAAAAATAAGTGAATTGGTTTTTTTGGAAAAGGGCACATCTACTTACATTTAATTTATTTGTGATCTTTTCCAAACTTATTTACAATAAAAGATTAAAAATAAAAATCTGATACATTATTTATTAAACATAGTTTTATAATGACATTATTAACGCCCGTATGCACCGTACACGTTCAATCCAGATCAAGGGTTTAATCGCGTTTAGTACCATTTTTAGCTATGGTACTAAACGCGATTAAACCCTTGATCTGGATTAAACGTGTACGGTGCATACGGGCGTTGGTAAGTTTGGAGACCTCTGTCGGCCAGTCAAGTATCATACTGTAAAATTATTTGTTTTATTGAGGAATATCCTGGATTAAGGATTTCAAATTATTAACTTTTTTATACTGATGGTGTGGATGTATGTGCCTCTTCAACAGGAAGATTCACCTTGGACCTAGCAGATTTTGCTGGTAAAAAAATATGGCAGAATAAACCTATTATAATGTTTACACCACACACCACAATAAAAAATTCACTTGATTTAACAACAAAGCTAATGGCTTTACCGTAATTCTTATTTTTACGTTTGTTACTTTTTTCATTTGAAATTAGATCCAATGCCATAATGTTTTAAAATCAAAACAAAAATGTATGACGGTTTGCCTACTTTAGTAGAAAACTATATGTCTTGACGTCTCGCTTCGTCGCGATAGTTACAGTCGACTCCTGGCGATTATTTACAAAGAAACTCAAAGGTACGAAAGTCTCCATATCCCATGATTACACAAAAATCCAACTGAAGGAACAGAAAATATTAAAAGAGAACTTAACTAAAATAAGACAAAAATATCCCTCCACTGTAAGTTACATAAGATATAATAAGTTATATATCGACAATAAACCTTATAAAATAGAAGACTTGTCCGACTTTGAGAATAACGGAGACGAGGACGATGAAGTAGAAGAAGAAAGACATAGAAGTGATCCCGGAACACCTATTGTAGAAAAATATAGCACACCCAAATCGAGTAACCAAAAACCTAATTTAGTAAATACTACAAACAATCAGCAATTACCCATACAACAGACCCATCCAAAACCACCAGCAATTAGAGAATCAAAACATCAACAAGTAAACTCAAACCAACCCCCACTCCAACAAAAACAACAACAAAACCCAATTCGTACTAGATTACAATCACTAAACAATAACTCGAGAAAAAATTAAATAATTTTAAATTTAAGGCTTAATTTATGTCTCTTTATTTTTATTATTTTTTTAAAATTTAGATTTTACTATAGGTAATATCTTATGTTCACAGAAATATTTTATTGTTGGTAAATGTTTCCGCTAATTAGTTTAAGAAAGTAGGTATTTAAAGCATATATAGCAAAATGGATTAATTTTTAAGAGATTACGATAATATTCCAATTTTGGCAAACATAATAGATGACCCAAAAACAATAATGTTTCAACAGTCTGATTTAAAAATATTTCACGCCAACATAAGTATTCATAAAAATTTTGATGAATTTTGCGTAATTTTGGGACAACTTGTTTTTACTCCAGATATTATTGTCTTAACAGAAACAAGAAATATTCCTGATCTGAGTCTGTATTCAATAAATGGCTATGACATTATTTATAATGAAGGTGATATAAATCAAAATGATGGTTTAATAACTTTCATAAAAAATACTTTTCGTTATGAAAAAAGAATTATATATCTTAGTAGAATAAAAGTTCTTGAAGTTAAAATTTTAATGCATGAAAAAGTAATACAAGTCACAGCCATTTATAGATCTCCAAATGATACATGCCCAAAAATATTTGTTGAGGACCTTAACAATTATTTAGGAAACTTGAAAAAATCTGATATCCATATCATAACTGGTGATATTAACATCGACCTGCTTAGCAATAACGAAATAACGGAGGAATATAAAAACATTTTGAACGAACATGATTTTATTTCATATATAAATCAAATTACTCACCCTACTAGTAATGTAAGTGGTACCTGCTTGGATCACATTTTTGTAAAAACTAATTATAAACAGGAAAATATAAATTCGTTTATCTTGAAAAGTAGTCTAACAGATCATTCTCCAGTAGGTGTTTATTTTAAACAAACAATACAAATGATGTATTGTATAAGGAATTTATAAATTACCCCGCTTTAAAAAATGATCTTAGTATACAATATTGGGAAAATGTCTACACTGGAAATAATGCCAACAACATTATGGAAAATTTTATTGATGAATTGCAATATTATATTGAAAAGAATACAAAAAAAATAAAAGTTATAAAAAAAAATAGTCCTAGAAAACCATGGGTTACAAAAGAACTTATAATATCAATTAATATAAAAAACAATATGTATAGGCAACTGAAAGATGACCCCCATAACATAGTTTTAAAAAATAATTATAACATTCTAAAAAATAACCTTACTAAGGAAATTAAGGCAAAATACAAATACACGAAATCACTTATTGACAAAAATGGTTACAACTCAAGAAATTTATGGCGATGTGTAAACCAAATCTGCGGCAAAGGCACACCCGAAACAAAAATCGAAAACATCGTAATTAATAATAACATTATTACTGACAAATTTGAAATAAGTAATCATTTTAACACCCATTACACTGATTTGGGAAGAAATTATGCTAATAAAATAACAACTCCTGACAACTATGTTGACCACATTGAACAAGTGGAAAACTCGATTTTCCTATTCCCTACAAATACTCTTGAGGTTGAAAATATGATAAAAAATTTGAAAAATAAAAAATCCCCAGGTAAAGATAACATCCGGGCTGAAACATTAAAAGAAGTAACTAATGAAATAGTACTTCCTCTAACATTCATAATAAATAAATGCTTTCAAAATGGTGTATTTCCAACTTGCTTAAAGACAGGTACAATCAAACCCCTCTTTAAAAGTGGCAAAAAAAATGAAATAATAAACTATCGTCCTATTACTTTGATATCTAATATATCTAAAATATTTGAAAAAATTATTAAAAATCGGATCACAAAATTCTTGAACAAATTTGACGTTCTCTCTTAGAGAGGGTAGATCAACAGAGGATGCAATTTTTAAATTAATATCCGAAATATATTCACATATAGATAAAAAAATACCCTCGTTATGTATATTTCTTGATCTGTCCAAAGCCTTCGATACTGTTTGTCATGAGTTGTTGTTGAAAAAACTTGAATCATATGGTATTAGGGGCAATATGCACAATTTAATCAAAAGTTACTTATCAGGGCGCACACAACAAGTTAAAGTAGATGATGTTGTAAGTGAAATTAGAGAAGTAACCTTCGGTGTTCCGCAAGGAACAGTCTTAGGTCCATTATTGTTTAGTTTGTATATTATTCACTTTTAAAAATGAAAACGGACGGCACTGTTATTAGCTTTGCAGATGACACAGCCATCCTTTACAAGGGAAAAACTTGGGATTCACTAAAAACAACAGCTGAATTAGAAATGCAAACAATAATGAAATGGTTTCAATATAACAAACTTACTCTTAATATTGAAAAAACTAAATACTTACCCTTTTGTTCATACGTAAGTAGCCTACCCAATCTTGGTCCGCTAAAAGTAAGCGATTCATCTTCCATTCCCGAACAGCCTACAATTAAATATTTGGGAGTTATTTTAGACCGTCACCTAAGATGGAATTATCATATTGACCATGTTGTACAAAAAATTAGGGGTTTTCTGTCACGTTTTAAATTTTTATCGAATTATTTAGACATCAGGCATCTTCGAACAATTTATTTTTCACTAATCCAATCACAAATAACCTACGGTATAATTGGATGGGGTAGCACCAATCAATGTTACCTAAAAAATATTAACGTTATACAAAAATGGATTATAAAATTAATGTATAAAAAAAATAAAACTTACCCAAGTGATAAATTGTACAAAGAGAGCCAAATTCTTGATTCTAGACAACTATATGCATTACGACTTTTGTTAAACATCTATAACCGTAGGCCAGAATTGCAAACACAAACACATCAATACGAAACTCGAACAAAAAATCTATACTTACTACCAAAATGTGAAAAAACCATGGGTCAACGCAGTCCCATGTATATAAGCACAAAATTACTTAATTGCCTACCTGAACACATAAGAAACTCAGCTTCGTACTATATTTACAAGAAAAATGTGAAATATTGGATACAAAGTACAGGTGCAACATTTTTTCAAAATATAATGAATCCATGATGTTCATATTATATAAATGACATTATTAATGACGTTAACGTAAAATATTTAATCTATGCAGACGATGTCAAATTTTTTTATCAGGTAGATATCTTAAATGATTGTCTTAAATTACAAAGTAATATTAATAAAATAAATAATTGGTGTTTAAAAAATAATCTTCCATTAAATTCAAAAAAATGTAATATAGTGTCATATACCAAAAAAGATTTTCCAATTCTCTATAACTACTGTTTGGATGGTGTTATATTAAATAGGCCTGATTTTGTTATAGATCTTGGGGTAAAGTTCGATAGAAAACTTACTTTTAATAAACATCTAAATGACGTGGTAAAAGCATCATTCAGAAATTTGGGATTTATCATTAGGCATGCAGTTGACCTCAATTCTATCGAAACCATGAATATGTTGTACAATGCGTTTGTCAAATCAAAATTAGAATATGCTTCAATAATATGGAAACCATTTTATGATATTCACATAAGCGCTCTTGAAAACGTTCAAAGACGATATCTAAAATTCTTGACATTTAAGATAGACGGAACATATCCACCAATTGGGATAAATCACACGTTACTTCTAAATAGATTTCAAATGCAAAGCTTAGAATGTAGACGAAAAAATCATTCGTTAATATTCCTCTATAAACTTATTAACTACCAAATTGATTGTTCCGAGTTATTAGAACAACTTGTATTTAAAGTGCCAAGAACTGAATCTCGAAACAACTTAATGTTTTATCTCCCGCTATCTCGGACAAATTTATTAAAAAACTCGCCGTTGTATTTTATGTGTGAAAACTGCAACAACCTGCAAGGTAGAATTGATTTATTTTCTTGTAAGCTTTCGCAGCTCAAAAAATTGTAAAGCTGTTTCGGTACTATTTGCTTGTGTATAGTCATTAATTTATTTAATTTTTTGTCATATTATGTAATTTTTGTTATATTGTGTAAGTTTTGTTATGTTGTGTAATTTATCTTATATCCAAATTATGTCTTATTGTGCAATATGTTATATTTATATTTACTTTTGTAATTACAATTTTTTTCCTGCTCTATAACTAGACATTTAGCCTGTAGAGCAGTGTATTTAATAAATAAATAAATAAATAAATAAAACTTAGGTATATGTAGTTATTCCTAAAATTATTATTATTGTGATACTAATTAATCTCGATTGTGTACAAAATATTTTAACAGTTTTAACAGATTTTAACCATTGTTTTGTTTAAGATTGTGTGGAAAATAAATATAAATATAAAAAAAATATAACAGACTGCAAATTTTTATCTAGCCAGTTTTAATTAATTTTTTTTTTTTATTATCTTTATGTATCATTGTAGTTATAGTTATTACATTAGTATTATTATTGTTATTATTTATTATTATTAATTATTATTATGCTTCCCCGCACACAGACACAATCGTGTCTCAGCGGATGTATGAATGTTTATTTATTATTTTTTTAAACTTCTGTATCTACTAAAATGTATTTTTTCTTTAAATTGAATAAAAATTATTATTATTATTATTATTATTATTATTATTATTATTATTATTATTATTATTATTATTATTATTATTATTATTATTATTATTATTATTATTATTATTATTATTATTATTATTATTATTATTATTATTATTATTATTATTATTATTATTATTATTATTATTATTATTATTATTATTATTATTATTATTATTATTATTATTATTATTATTATTATTATTATTATTATTATTATTATTATTATTATTATTATTATTATTATTATTATTATTATTATTATTATTATTATTATTATTATTATTATTATTATTATTATTATTATTATTATTATTATTATTATTATTATTATTATTATTATTATTATTATTATTATTATTATTATTATTATTATTATTATTATTATTATTATTATTATTATTATTATTATTATTATTATTATTATTATTATTATTATTATTATTATTATTATTATTATTATTATTATTATTATTATTATTATTATTATTATTATTATTATTATTATTATTATTATTATTATTATTATTATTATTATTATTATTATTATTATTATTATTATTATTATTATTATTATTATTATTATTATTATTATTATTATTATTATTATTATTATTATTATTATTATTATGTATTGTTTTTTTTGACATTTCGTCGGCTTTGAGCTGACGGAAACAATGTGTAGTGAGAAGGGAATTCACCCTATCTCACTTGTTTATTTTGGTGTTCTTTTATTATAGCTGCATGCTTAGATATTAAGGAATTTGCGTACAATATGGCATGTTTGTAGAATAGCCGCTTTCTGTATTCTCTTAATAGTGTTGTTGTTTATTTCTAATAATTTAATTTGATGTTCTAAACTCTTAGACACCACTCCTGTAACAGACACCACTATTGGTATGATTTTTATATTTTTCAACTCCCAAATATGCTTGATTTCAATAGCCAAATTTTCATATTTATTTCGTTTTTCTGTTTCGGTTTTAGTTATATTATTATCTAGAGGGCATGCTATATCTATAATCCAGGCAGTTTTAAGTATTTTGTTGATAAAAAGAATGTCTGGCCTATTATAGTCAACTGTTCTGTCCGTCAATATTGGGTTGTCCCAGTACAATACTGCATTATGATTTTCTAATACCTGTGGAGGATTGAATTTGTAGTATGGCTCGGGATTTTCGAGCAGTTCGAAGTTTTTTGCTACTTCGATGTATATTATTTTGGCTACTTGGTTGTGTCGGCCTAAGAACGCAGTATTTGACAAAGCACTACAGCCAGCAGTAATGTGCTCTATTGTTTCCCCTACCTTATTGCACTTTCTACAGTTGTCTTGAGTGTTTAATTTCATAATATGCCTTTCATAATTCCTGGTGCGTACGACCCGGTCCTGTATGGCTATTATGAAACCTTCCGTTTCAGGGTGTAGTTCACCTGTTTTTAACCAGATCAGGGATTTTTCTTTATCATTTACAGTATTGTCTAATGTCCCAGGATATGTTCCATGTAATGCCTTGTTTTTCCAGATTTCTATTTGCTGCTGTTCATCAGAAATATGTATCAAGTGTTCTGCGTTACCTAGTTTTAGTGGTGTATAATTATTATTATTATTATTATTATTATTATTATTATTATTATTATTATTATTATTATTATTATTATTATTATTATTATTATTATTATTATTATTATTATTATTATTATTATTATTATTATTATTATTATTATTATTATTATTATTATTATTATTATTATTATTATTATTATTATTATTATTATTATTATTATTATTATTATTATTATTATTATTATTATTATTATTATTATTATTATTATTATTATTATTATTATTATTATTATTATTATTATTATTATTATTATTATTATTATTATTATTATTATTATTATTATTATTATTATTATTATTATTATTATTATTATTATTATTATTATTTGGAGACACAGAGTGCCAATCGATAGAATTGAAGCGACCGGTAGAATTCTATATGACACGGAGTCCCTGTGCTGAACTGCAAACTGATATGACGGTCTAAAAGGACCTTTTAGAGTAAATTCTAAAATAATAAACTACGGTAACTGGTTACGCCGCCAAAAAATGTTTCTGGTGGATGGCCTTGGCAACCGGCCGCAGTCGCGATGTTATTTTGCTCATATACCAATTTTTGGCGAGCTCTCGGTGATCAAACGGTATTACCCGCATCATTTTTGCGACGTGAACCACTCAAGGGGAAGTGTAATGACGTCATTCACTGACGTCATTGTTTGCTACCGCCGTGATGACTCTGTTCCCGGCCTCTTGAGGTGGTGAACAAATGGTTGATAATGACAGTTGACGTTCATAGCATTCTGTAATACCGTTTTGTTTTGGAATTTTTGGTAGCTGCCGGAGTTGCGTTTTATTTTGTGCGTTCATATTTTTATTTTATGTACAATAGTTTTCGTTGAACTGTCTCTAAATTCTATTTGAATTTGTTATTTAAAAGAAAAATTGTCTGTCTTCCTCAATTTTAGATTTTTCACAGTTTGTTTATTGTTAAATACCTTTTAAATACACATAACATAACCTCGTTTATCTAAAACGTTGACGATTGACGTAAACCGGTTCATTTTTGCGAAGAATTTTTTAGAAACCGAGACATAGTAGTGGAGGCATTTGACATGTCACGGTTTCTGTGTCACTGTTTATCAACGGGAGCACGCCAAAGAATGCTTATAGTATTAGACCAGAGTCAGTCTAATCACTAAAGTCGCCAGTTGCGTCACCAGCGTTTCTACCATGTGAGTGCATTGTTAAAAGATTTCCGTCTCATAACATGGAATAACAGTGAGATAAAAATGTCTAGTAAAAAATTTAAACCTATTTGAAAAGTAAAAAACAAGAGCTGTGTAAATCAGTTTAACAGGTCCCAAAATGTTCGCCAACTGGTGGCACTGACGTCATGCGTAGAGTTAGTAAAGTTGGCGCGAAGTAAATATCATATGACAGACACACCTTGCAGTGGTTTGTAAGTAGTTCATACTGATTTATAATATTTTAAGCAGATATGTGTATTATATTATATTGTAAACATTGTTTTTTGTTAGTGATATTAGTGAAAAGCTTTAAAAAATGAGGTACGCAATTTACGGATGTAACAGTAACAATCAAAGCAAAGGATTTAAATTTTTTTCTTTCCTCGACAGTAAGAGTCAGAAGTGGCTTAAGGGCAGCTACAGTGAGCCATGCACCCCTACCACCACCCACACCCTACAATTATAAGAGGGACTTAAACGCAGAACTTCACGGTTGTTCATTCGCAACTCGAGACTTCTTTACTGGGGACTATACCCTTTGAAGGCTGAAAATTTCGCAATATACAGCAAAGGTGAAATTGTATGTTACAAAAAAAAAGAAAATTTCAACATGTACTTGATGAAAGAATTTAAAAATTATTAGTAACTATATACCCACCATGTAGCAGTTATTTTTTGATACATTATTTTCATGCTCTGCATTACATTATGCGTATGAAAAATAGTTTTTAAAAACCCATTTTTGGTATCTTAATCATACATATCTCCAATCTTTTCCTATAGAGCAAGTTCGTATTTGTACTTGTGAAACTTATTTTTATCAGTTAAAAGTTGTGATGCTTTGTTAAATTTTAAAATGGGTTAATGTTAATACAATGTAGAAAACCTCGTGATAAAACCATGATGTGAACTTTGAATTAAACACTTTATCATCAGACTTTCAGCTATTGCCAGTAAAACAACGCAGCAGAGGAAATGATTATAGGAATTATTCTATAAGAATTAAATCTTACAATGATAATACAGTTCATCAGATTGGCCACCAGGGCTATACCTACTTAAGCGATATATGTAAATCGGTCTCTGAACTCTAAAAAAAGGATACAACATTTCTAATCCATTCATTCATAATTAAGTTCTTATTTACTGCAAATATTCAGATTGTGTTTTATATCACAGAGATAGAGCTGTCGCATCGGCTGCCGTAGTAGAAAGAAAGAGACGTCTTCTAATTTGAGTGGGGATGTTTCGTGCGAGTTGGTTTATCTAAGTAGCGAGAGCGAACATACGTTTTATGAATTAATTAGTACATTAAACTGATAATAAATGGCGCTGAGAATGCAAATATACTTTCTCAATGTAATTTTAAAAGCCTTTTGTGCCTTTTAAAGCCTTATGTTAAGTCAAAACCAAGTGACGACCATAAACAATCTTTGTAACAAAACTCTCCCTTACTCTCTTACAATAGTTTGAGGACTACGTGGATAACATCGTGAATGTTTGTAATTCGATTTTTGTAAACAAAATTAGTCTAGTAGTTGTTCATCGTTTTAGCGATTAATACCCAGTTCTTTAAATTTTTAAGTGTTTGACAATACTAATTAAGAAGAATATATGATTGCGGATGCTCCTTTCTCGATAGAGTACTCCTTTCTCCATAGAGTACTCTTCTCTCGAGTTTGAAGAAGAGTACCTCAGAAAATATGGTCCTGTTGGTTGCTGAGGCCACCAGCTTTACAACAATGTTTAATGGGACAACCAGTTACTGTAGTCTAATAGGTTTCATTTACTTAAATGTCCCAAGACGTGGGTGAACTAATATGGTTATGTCACCAGTGGCTTAGTCTAATAGCATCCAAAGTATTTACACGTAGGTAACTATTTAAAAATGATTTATAAATACGGATGAATCACTAGTAAAGTGTGGTCTGCAATATAAGCTAGTAGTCCTTTGTAAAGCTTTCTAGATTTTGTTTTTACTTGGTTTTGAAATTAATAAAAATAATTTTTGGTTTTGTAATTAAATTATTATTCCAAACTGAATTATAAGCACTATATAAAAATACAAATTATTAGTGATTCCAAAAATACATTAAATAAAAAAAATGGTTATTCCTACACTAATAACAAGGCAAAAAATGTTATTTTGTAATTAGTAGTATTTGTCGCATCATGGGTACTTCTGGCTAAAAGGAATGCAACTGCAAATAAACACATGTACTTTTTGTACGCTTTGAGAATTATTATTCTCCCCGAGCACAGTTTATAGCTTAAAAGACTCAGTTCGCTCACTCGGACTAATTGGATGTTCCAAAATAACATCCACTCCAGGGATACAAATTCAGGATGCGCAGAAGACTGCTGTTTGAATATAGGCGGTTGTCATATATTGTATTAGGCATTCCAAACAAATGAACTGCCAGTGGGAAGATTTGATATATCCAAGGGTTGCGACATACAATATATTCTGTTTACAATACGTAAAATCATGAATAATGGATTACATTTAAATATTTTATGTCAAACACAATAAAAATAAGATACATTTTTTCATAAATTGGCAGGCTTTGTGACTATTATTTCGAATAAAAAAACACGTTCAAGATGCAAGACTATGTCTCTACCCCCTTAGATATACCAGACCTTCTCACTGACAGCTATTGTTTGACAGGTCGTTGGAATGCTTAATTGGTAATAGTAAGAGAGCCCACTGCAAATTACGACTGCCATCTGATAACAAAATGAAATATGCTCCAAAGACATGTAACAACATTGTACTTTACCAAATTGCACCTGTGCCAATCTGTAATCCAGAGCAAAGTGGTTAAAAAAAAATTATTTTATATTCAAAAAATTACATAAGACATGACAGCGATAATGGTGTTTTCTCTGAAAATTACAATCTTAATTCATAGTGAACCTAGCTTTTAAACCTGAATTATTAATATTTTTACCTAACTTTGGCAGAGATATTCAATAATAATTATAAACTCTTGTTAGACAATTCTTTTAAATCATAATCATGGTAGTTTTTTTGTCGTTTCTATGACAACCTGTAAAAATGAATCACAACAATAGGCATACAAATAAATTATTAAATCAGCAAAAATTGATTCATATTTTTAATGATTTTTACCTACTAATCGTGTGTAGATGTTTTTGTGCGATGTTAAGAGGAAGAAAATGTTTGCTGTTAACGATATATATCAAGATATATTTGAATATGTTATTATCTGGAAAACTTTAAGGACAAACAAAATTAGCGCTGTTATGCCTTATGTGATTTTTTTAATATAAAATATATTTTTTTAAACACTTTGCTCAGGATTGGGATTGTCACAGGTGCCATTCGGTAAAGTACAATGTTTTTACAAGCTTTTGGGGTATATTTTATTTCATTATCAGATGGCGGTAAAAATTTACAGTGGGCTCTTGGGCTATTATGATTTGATTATGTATGCGCCAGGGATACAAATCCGAGTTGCGCAATGTATAAACTGGAACATTGAGATCAAAAGTGCCGACGCAGAGTGAGCGAACTGATTCTTTTAAGCTATAAACTGTGCCCCGAGAATTTCTTTGAACATCGCGGACACGTCTGTTTGGTAATGTTTCAGAAATTCAAGTACTAAATTCGTCGCTTCAGGAAGTGCTCATATTTAAAAGGTGATATGTGTTTAAGAACTGTGTACACGTATCGATTGTTGCATTTCATGTAAATTATTTTATATATAAAAATTATGTGCAAGTATATTTTTGTTTAGAGATTATTTTTACTTTTTTTTAAACTTCGACACTTTAAAGGATCAAATCGACAGATCCAGGATCGGACTATAATTGGATGTTACGATTAATTTGTGATTATGTTTGGAAATATCTCAAGAGGAAAGAAAGTGTTATAAATACCTTAATATTACAAAAAATATTAAAAATCACAGCAGGATGTTACAAAGGTTAATACTTGAACACCATTTTCTGAGTTGTTTGTGTTAGCAACCCCGTAAGAGACGCCGCTGGAATATCTAGTACTATGACTCATTAGGCGATAAGTCGAAATCACCAGAAATTATATAAGCGTTTTATTTAGATATAGGGCATTATTGTGCGAATCATTATACAGTTTAGTCGAATATAATAAATAGTGAAGTTAAATAGTCGAGTTTAGTGTTACAACCCTCTCCTAATATCAGAAGTGGTTCGACTCGCCCTGAAATGGGTAGAAAAAGAACGTATTCTTCTTCGAGCAGTTCTAGTTCCTCGAGTTCTACTAGTTCTTCGTCCAGTTCAAGTGCTTCTAGATTAAATAAGAGACGCAAGAAAAGTAAACAAAAAAAGAATTTAAAAGTACCTAAAAACAAGGCGGGGGTAAGTCAAGTCTCATTATCCTTATTATCGGAAAAACATGTTATATCTAATGCAGTACCCGAATTTAACCCGTTATCAGATAATATCGGCTGTTGGATTGAAATTATAGAGCATAATGTAAAATTATTTAATTGGGCCCAACACCAGACTATCCATCAAGTTGTGAATAAGTTACAGGGTACAGAAAAAATTTGGTATGAAAATTTAATCGCCAACGACAAGCAATGGCCTAGTTATAGTTGGTCCGATTGGAAAAACAAATTGATGGAGACATTTCATTCTAGAAGAGATATGTACACACTTTTAATTGAATTAGCAAATCATAAGCCTTCAGATGGATGTTCTTTATATGAATTTTTCTTTACACACTTAGCAAAAATTGATAATTTAAAACTAAATTTTTCAATCGAAGATAAAATTTCATTAGTTTTGGGTGCTATAAATGATAAAAATATTACTTCAGCAGCAGAAGCTGCAAATATCAATGATTTAAACATCTTAGGGTCTTATTTGCGAAACAAAGTTTATTGTAAGATTTCAGAAAAACCACAAAAATATACTGAAGTTTCGAATAACAATTATTATAGTAAACCTGTTGCTAGTACCAGTAAAGATTTTGGCCGTAGGGATATTTTTGACAAATTTAAAAAAGTAAATTACGAAAGACAAAGGAATTTTTCAACGGTGAATCATAAAATTATTATTTGTCATAGATGTGGTATAACGGGACAACATATTAGTGATAATTGTCCCTCACCGACACAAAATTTGTAACAATTGTAAAATAAAAGGTCATATTGGCAGAGCTTGTAAATCTGCTGTAAAAAAAGAGGCAAAAAAATTTTTCAAACCGGTTCTTATTAATAATCAAGTTATGCAAGCGTTTATAGACTTAGGAAGTGATTGTTCATTGATTGAGAAAAATTTAGCAATTCGACTTAAAATACAAGTTAAAAACTTACAGGAAAAAGTGCGTCTTACGGGGTTCAATGGTGACGTAACCGAAGTGAATGAATATGTCGAAACTGAAGTAACTATGGAAGGGTGTAAATTAAATATTTTATTATATGTTACAGTTAATACTTTAAAAAATACTGAAATTTTAGTAGGACGTAATTTTACGGAAAATCCAAAAATTTCTTATTATCGTATTGGTAATGAATTAACTTTTAAATATTCAGATAATTTACAACTTTTTCAACTCGAAGTTAATCACGGGGACTTAAATAAAATAGATAAAATGAAATTATATATAATATTATTGAAACATTTCACAGTTGTTTATATTCCTCTATGGAAAAATTGGGCAAAGCACATTCGGTAATAATGAAAATAGAGACTACTACATTCAAACCAGTTACATTTAGACCTTATAGGTTATCACAGTCAGATAAGGATATCATGAAAAAACAAGTTGGTGAGTTACTTTCCGCCAATATAATAAAAAAAAGTAGCTCAGAATATGCTAGTCCAGCTTTATTAGTAAATAAAAAAGGAGGGGATAAAAGGCTAGTTATTGATTATAGGGCTTTAAATAAAATAACAGAAAAAATTAAATTTCCACTACCAGTTATAGAAGACCTTATTGATTCACTTGGAGGCTATACATATTTTTCGACAATGGATTTAGCGTCGGGTTACCATCAAATACCATTGCACCCCGATTACACACACAAAACAGCATTTGTAACTCCAGAGGGACATTACGAATACTTAAGAGTACCCTTTGGGTTATGTAATGCCCCTGCGGAGTTTCAGAGAATGATGTCTGAAATTTTTGAACCTCTTCGAAATGTCGGTATCACTCCTTACCTGGACGATATTATTATTCCATCTAACACAATAAGTGAGGGTATAGAAAAATTGCAAAAAGTTTTCCAGATCATTGAAGAACATGGTCTAACTGTTAAATTATTAAAATCTCAATTTTTTCAAACTAAAATAACGTACCTAGGATATGTAATTAGCAATAATAATGTTTCTATTAGTGAAGAAAAAACAGTTGCTGTTAAAAATTTCCCTATGCCAAAGACTATTCACCAGGTAAGACAGTTTCTAGGGCTTACTGGTTATTTCAGAAAATTTATTAAAAATTACGCTTCTAAAACTAGTATATTAACAGATTTATTGAAAAAGGATTCGAAATGGAATTGGACTCAGAATCATACAGAACTGGTAAACCATCTGAAGGAAATGATTTGCTCAGTTCCCATTCTAGCCATATTCAGTCCAAATTTAGAAACACGTGTATACACAGACGCTAGCCAAGAAGGAATTGGAGGCATAATTATTCAACTCAATGGAGCAGAAGAAAAACCAGTAGCTTATTACAGCAAGAAAACTTCTCCTGACGAAAGAAAGTTTCACTCATTTGAATTAGAACTACTTGCCATTGTAAGAACTTTAGAACGATTTCGACACTATCTTTTGGGGATTCCGTTTACTATTTTCACTGATTGCAATGCCGTTAAAAATGCCATGTCAAAGCAAACAATTATTCCCAGAATCGCAAGATGGCTACTGTCACTACAAGAATATAATTTTAATATACAACACAAACAAGGAAAGATGATGCAGCACGTTGATGCCTTGAGTCGTAATCCAGAAATAACACAGGAGGAATGTGAACTAAGTATAAAACTAATAAATGAAGAAGACTGGTTGAAAGAAGCCCAAGACAGGATAATAATATTAAAGAAATAAAAGAAATATTATTATCTGGTGACATGCAAAACAACAAAAAAATCTTTAAAGAATTTGATTTACGTGGAAATAGAGTTTTCAGATTAACAGAAAGAGGTCGACGTTGGATGGTCCCAAAGAAATGTAGATGGCAGGTGGTAAAGCTGAATCATGATGATGTTGGTCATTTTGCGTTAGAAAAAACAGTAGAACGGATTAAACAAAGATATTGGTTCCCTAAAATGAAACATTTTGTTCGAAAGTATATCAAATCATGTCTTAACTGTTTATATCACAAATCGGCAGGAGGAAAGAAACCAGGTTATCTTCATCCTATTCCAAAGTATGCCAAACCGTTTCATACCTTACATATTGACCACCTTGGACCCTTCGTGGAAAGCAGTAAGAGAAATAGCCACCTATTAGTAGTTGTTGATGCATTTACAAAATTTGTGTTTCCCAGAGCAGTTCCGGATACTAAAGCTGTTAATGTAATAAAACAATTGTCAGAAATATTTTCTATTTTTGGCAATCTGAAAAGAATAGTAGCCGACGCTGGAACAGCTTTTACATCAAATGAATTCAATAAATTTTGTGAAAATAGAGGCATTCGGCTTCACATAACAGCAGTTGGTATGCCCAGAGGTAACGGACAAGTAGAACGAGTTAACAGATTACTATTAGATGCATTAGCCACAATGGGAGCTGACACTTCCAGCGATAATTGGGACTCAAATTTAGAAGCAATCCAACAAGGGATTAACAGTACGAAGCATAAAACAACAGAGACTACTCCCGCCGAGATAATGTTGGGTATAAATCTCAGAAGTCAGGCTGACCGATACGTAGACGAAGAAAGTGACAACCCAGATGTGACCAAGTTAAGAGAAGAAGCAAAAAGAAATTTAGAAGCAAATGAAAAAATCCAGAGAAACATATTTAATAAGAAAAGAAAACCAGCAGAAACATTCGTGGTAGGAGATTTGGTTCTAGTAAGAATTTCAAGTGTTCCTTCTAACAATAGTCAAAGCAAGAAATTGTTAGAGAAGTACAAAGGGCCATTTAAAATTATAGAGGTTCTGCCTAATGACCGATATAAAGTTAAAGAAGATATCCATGCGAAGAGATCAAAAAATAATATAGCTTATGAAGGAGTATATTGTGTAGAAGACATTAAGATATTTAACCTTCGAAAATAAGAACAAGGTAAATATACAATTATTATGCTTTTGGTATAAAGGCCTCTAGCAACTTAAAATGTAGTAAAAGTTAAGATACACAAAAAGGGGCTGTAGGTATAAAGGCCTATAGCCATAGCAATTTAGAAACTGCAGGTATAAAGGCCTACAGTGATTTCAAGTTAGAAACTGCAGGTATAAAGGCCTACGGTGATTTCAAGTTAGAAACTGCAGGTATAAAGGCCTACAGTGGTTTCAAAGTTATTTCAATTAGTGCTGCAGGTATTAAGGCCTCAGTGAATAACAGATTTCAAGTATCATTGCTTGGACTACTATGTTCGTATATTAGAAACCCTTAAACATCACCCATTTTATTTGTTTTAGATAGTACATATGTTCGAGGACGAACAAACCGTAGGATGGCCGTGTTAGCAACCCCGTAAGAGACGCCGCTGGAATATCTAGTACTATGACTCATTAGGCGATAAGTCGAAATCACCAGAAATTATATAAGCGTTTTATTTAGATATAGGGCATTATTGTGCGAATCATTATACAGTTTAGTCGAATATAATAAATAGTGAAGTTAAATAGTCGAGTTTAGTGTTACAACCCTCTCCTAACATTTGTATACTTTTATGTCATATTTAGGTACGGCAACGTTGGTATTACAGTGATTCAAAATATGTGCAACAAATTAAGTAAAATAAAATTTAAAAAGTGCAGAAGTTTATTCTGTAAAGTTTAACAAAGAACCGTAACATATTTAATTATAAACTAAAACGAAAAACGATAAATAACCTTATCGTTTGCTAACTAGAACTTATCATTTTTAATTAAAAACTTAAGACGTTGCCAAACTGACTTTTATTTCGGAAAACATATAATTTAAAATAAAAAAAGTCAACTAAGGAGTTGACGCTAAACATTATTTACAAAGAAATTGTAAGAAGCAGGAACGAAAATAAATTACTATTAAAAGCAACATAACTAGATTATTATTGAAAAGAGGGGAAGAGAACAACAAAATACGAGATTCTTAAAAGAGAAGTAGAGAACCTAAAACGAAAGAACAAACTATATAATATTTGATGATGAGCCGACAACTAAATACGTGTGCTCATGCCTAGAAAACTTACTAAAAATAAAAATCTGATGTGTCCAACACATGACTTTCCTATCTAGTTATTATAGGCTTTATAGGCGGTTATTTTGTACAACCTATTATACGTCCTCTATAAATATTTAGGGAATAAACTAAATATATACATTTTCCACATACATTTAACTCGAAACATTTTTTTACAGATATTCATTGAAAACGAAAGTACTGAAAAATTTAAATTTTTCCATTACGGTTCATTTTCGAAAAATCATGTAAAAACAAAAATTATAGAGATCAATATCGCAAACAACTTTTAGTTTAACAATTTTCTTAAAAATCAGAATTTTGCACATTTTGTCAAATTTCTCGAATATGGACCATTTCAGGAAATTTTGACATACAACAAAAATTATAGACAATAATATTAGAAGTAACTTTTATTTGAACAATTTTCTTCTTCAAACATAAATAACAGATATATTCCATAAAATATAAAAACGGCCTTTCATAAAGTACCCCCCCCCCCCAGATGTTCCGACTTTGTCCAAAATCTAATCATTTCACGTCAGGCCGAAATAAACAACTTTTATTTGAACAATTTTTATAAAAAATTATTTTTACTTTCCTATCTGTATACAGATATAAGGAAAGTATAGGAATCATGATTTTTTTCGACCTTGAGTTTTCGACGGATTTTTACGTTTTGAGGTCCCCTGAATCCGTTTTGACTATTTTCGCGATGATGTCTGTCTGTCTGTCTGTGTGTGTGTGTGTGTGTGTGTGTGTGTGTGTGTGTGTGTGTGTGTGTGTGTGTGTGTGTGTGTGTGTGTGTGTGTGTGTGTGTGTGTGTGTGTGTGTGTGTGTGTGTGTGTGTGTGTGTGTGTGTGTGTGTGTGTGTGTGTGTGTGTGTGTGTGTGTGTGTGTGTGTGTGTGTGTGTGTGTGTGTGTGTGTGTGTGTGTGTGTGTGTGTGTGTGTGTGTGTGTGTGTGTGTGTGTGTGTGTGTGTGTGTGTGTGTGTGTGTGTGTGTGTGTGTGTGTGTGTGTGTGTGTGTGTGTGTGTGTGTGTGTGTGTGTGTGTGTGTGTGTGTGTGTGTGTGTGTGTGTGTGTGTGTGTGTGTGTGTGTGTGTGTGTGTGTGTGTGTGTGTGTGTGTGTGTGTGTGTGTGTGTGTGTGTGTGTGTGTGTGTGTGTGTGTGTGTGTGTGTGTGTGTGTGTGTGTGTGTGTGTGTGTGTGTGTGTGTGTGTGTGTGTGTGTGTGTGTGTGTGTGTGTGTGTGTGTGTGTGTGTGTGTGTGTGTGTGTGTGTGTGTGTGTGTGTGTGTGTGTGTGTGTGTGTGTGTGTGTGTGTGTGTGTGTGTGTGTGTGTGTGTGTGTGTGTGTGTGTGTGTGTGTGTGTGTGTGTGTGTGTGTGTGTGTGTGTGTGTGTGTGTGTGTGTGTGTGTGTGTGTGTGTGTGTGTGTGTGTGTGTGTGTGTGTGTGTGTGTGTGTGTGTGTGTGTGTGTGTGTGTGTGTGTGTGTGTGTGTGTGTGTGTGTGTGTGTGTGTGTGTGTGTGTGTGTGTGTGTGTGTGTGTGTGTGTGTGTGTGTGTGTGTGTGTGTGTGTGTGTGTGTGTGTGTGTGTGTGTGTGTGTGTGTGTGTGTGTGTGTGTGTGTGTGTGTGTGTGTGTGTGTGTGTGTGTGTGTGTGTGTGTGTGTGTGTGTGTGTGTGTGTGTGTGTGTGTGTGTGTGTGTGTGTGTGTGTGTGTGTGTGTGTGTGTGTGTGTGTGTGTGTGTGTGTGTGTGTGTGTGTGTGTCTGTATAACGCATAACTCATGAACCGATACACAGAAAAACACCAAATTTATTTAAGCTTTGTTCTAGCGTCCAATGAGCTGATTAGATTTTGGGCAGAGTCGGAACATCTGGGGGGGTACTTTATAGGTGGTCATTTTTATATTTTATGGAATATATCTGTTATTTACGTTTGGAGAAGAAAATTCTTCAAATAAAAGTTACTTCTAATATAATTATCTATAATTTTTGTTTAGTGCAAAATTTTCCTAAAATGGTCCGTATTCGAGAAATTTGACAAAATGTAAAAAAAATAATTTTTTATAAAAATTGTTCAAATAAAAGTTGTTTGTAATATAATTCTTTATAATTTTTATTCTATACATAATTTCTCTAAAATGGACCGTATTCGAGATATTTGAGAAAATGTGTAAATTTCGAATTTTGAAGAAAACTCAAAAAAGGATAAAGGAAAAAACATTAAATTTTAAACTTAAGTTTTATTTCGACCTGAGGTGAACTGATTAGGGTTTGGACAGAGTCGGAACATTTGGGGGGGTACTTTATTGGTGGTCATTTTTACATTTTATGGAATATATTCGTTATTTACGTTTGGGGAAGAAAATTCTTCAAATAAAAGTTACAATATTATTATCTATAATTTTTGTTCTATGTCAAATTTTCCTGAAATGGTCCGTATTCGAGAAATTTGTCAAAATGTGCAAAATTCTGTTTTTTAAGAAAATTGTTAAACTAAAAGTTGTTTGCGATATCGATCTTTATAATTTTTGTTTTTAAATAACTTTTCTAAAATGGACCGTAATGGAAAAATTGGAGGAAAAGTGCTAAATTTAAATTTTTCAGTATTTTCGTTTTCAATGAATATCTATAGAAATATGTTTGGAGGTGGATGTATGTGGAAAATGTATATATTTAGTTTATCCTCTAAACATTTTTAGAGATGCTGCAATAGGTTAACTAGATAGGAAAGTCATGTGTTGGACACATTTTTTTTTACATTTTGTCAAATTTCTCGAATACGGACCATTTTAGGAAAATTTTGCATAATACAAAAATTATAGATAATTATATTAGAAGTAACTTTTATTTGAAGAATTTTCTTCTCCAACCATAAATAACAGATATATTCCATAAAATATAAAAATGACCACCTATAAAGTACCCCCCCCCATATGTTCCGACACTGCCCAAAATCTAATCAGCTCATTGGACGCTGAAACAAAGCTTAAGTTTAAGATTTGGTGTTTTTCTGTGTATCGGTTCATGAGTTATGCGTTATACAGACACACACACACACACACACACACACACTGACACACACACACTGACACACACACACACTGACACACACACACACACACAGACATCATCGCGAAAATAGTCAAAACGGATTCAGGGGACCTCAAAACGTAAAAATCCGTCGAAAACTCGAGGTCGAAAAAAATCATGATTCCTATACTTTCCTTATATCTATATACAGATAGGAAAGTAAAAATACAACAATCAAATAATTTTAATCAACTTCGTAAAGAAACAAATAGTTCACTAAAGAAGGAAATGGCATCATTAGCAATCGCGGATTCGTCACATCACAGATGCAGTTTCAGCATTTTGGTGCGAATACAAATAAATTGCCAACATACCAAGTTTTTTTTTTTCATTTAAAACTGCCATTTTTAAAAAAGTTATTGATTTTTTTGCACGTGTTCAAGGCTTCAATGTCGAGGATGTCAATTTTAAATTAGATATATTTTTATTTTTAATCATTTTCTTATTGTTGTTGTTAAACAGCTCTGGTATTAATGCAATGGCCGTAATCCACTACAATAACCCCATCTTTCTGTTTCAGCGCTGAAACAGAAAGATGGTGTTTCTGATATAAAAAAAATTAAACTATTTGTAATCGTCCCCCATATGTTATTAAATTCACCAGAAGATGGACATTTTTCGGAAACATATGTAGTGCTGTGCTGAAACGATATAAAACAAAAACGACCGAATAAACCAAGGAAATTTTTATTTATATAAAATTCTGCTGCGGTCAGGAAATTATCCTTATTTGAATAAGATATTGTTGTTCAAAAATAAGTGGTTCTTTTTAATAGACATTTATAATACTTCATTGCCTACACCTGAACCTTCATATGTTTTGGAGCCGTCTGTGTACTTGGTAAATTCTTCGTGGACTATACTATAGTGATAAAATGAAAGATTTGTCATTATTTTAATAATTTCTTATCTTCTAACCGTCTCGATGATTGTGGGTGAGCTTTTCCGGGTTTTCCTCACCTAGAAGTCAAATCGCGCCATCAATCATCTTTAAGTCGCCCCAGAGCGCCACGACAAATAATAAATAATAATAATAGCCGTCCCTTCCCCTACACAAGTCGCTCAGTCGGCTTCAGGGGTTGAAATTCACTCGGAAGGGGGTGAATTAGGGAGAGTATTATTATTATATTATTATTATTATTATTATTATTATTATTATTATTATTATTATTATTATTATTATGAAAAAAAATATTGGATCACAATGGTATTGTTTCCTTATCCTTAATGTGTATTGAACGCAGCTTTGGACAAAAATTAATTTTGAAGTTATTATTAAAGATTTTGTTAAAGATAAAACAAGAAAGAAGTATTTGTGATTTTACGTAATATAAATGCTTGAATGTTTTTGCTGTTTAATTTGCACCCCCATCATGCTCTGGGTCATCAATCGTATAAGTACATATTAAAACATTAATATACTATCTATAATTAAACAATAATTTGAAAATACAGATGAAGCTAATTTACCTATTTAGACAAAATACTATTATTCTATTATTTATTTAAACACATTATTTTTTAGTAAACTTGGACATGCAAAAGTCAGCAATGAGAGCAAGAATACTTTGGAATATGCTGTGAAATACACTAAGAAAGGGTCTAATGGAGAATTAAGTGTGATAACATTTTACGATGTGTATCTCACTATTTTAGTTCACAGTCATAGACATCTGTAAATGTTCAATTATGTGCTGCTATTTCAAACTTTTGGTATCCTTCGTTAAAAGAAGTTGAATATTATTGTTAACCTCTTTGAACTGTTTATTTTACCTTATACATTTTTTTTCTACTCTTCATACAGTATTCGGTGAAGAGTATTATAGGTTTACTTTGTCCGTCGATGTCACGTTTCGTGTCTGCATGATAATTCAAAAAAGAGAAATGATATCAACCTGAAAATTTTAAGCAAAAATGAAGCTCTATAAGGGGACAAAGCCGATTGATTTTTAACAAATCTGATTAAAAATAGGGGGTTAAGATGGGTTGAAATTAAAAAAAAATCCTAAATTAAAACGAAAAGCGATATCAACATAAAATTTTAAGTAAAAATGAAGCTTTATAAGAAGATAAAGCCTATTGATACGGAAAAAAAAAATACGAATATAGTAGGGAGTTAAGGAGGGTTAAAATATTAAAAAAAAATCCTAACTGCAAAACGAAAAATGATATCAACTTGAAATTTTTAGCAAACATCAAGCTCTAAAAGGAGAAGAAGCCATTTAATTATTAAAAAAATCTGATTAAATATGGGGGATTTAAGGGGAGTTGAAATTAAAAAAAAAATCAAAAATGAAAAGCGATATCAACATGAAATTTTTAGTAAAAATCAAGCCCTATAAGGAGATGAGGCCTATTGATTGTGAAAACAATCTGGTTGAAAATGGGTAGTTAAGGAGGTCTGTTAAACTGCGAAGAGTATCATTTAGAATGGCTGGCATTATATATCTTTATTCTAGCTTGTATCTGTGTAATAGTATGTATTGTGATGGGACTGATTTTATAAAATAAACATTTAAAACATTTTAGTTCTTATTTTATTTGCCAATAAAAGGTATTTAAAAAATATATTTTTTATTTGACATCTGTGACAAATTGTAAAAATAATTAAGCTCACAATAAAAACTCAAAAATGGTAGGTAAAGTTTCATATATTTTTTACACAAAAATCAATGTCAAGCTTTTCACATAACCTGATATATATTTCAAAATAATCTCAAATTATGAAGAAAAGTCAGTTTACTAACTAATAATGTTTATAGATGGTTTTCAATGTATTAAAAACAAAACAAATATCTAACTAAAATATTCATTTATTAATAGTTGTAGTGCTTGAAAACAGTCTGATGTTGATAATAACTACACTTAATACAAACTCAAATAATAAAAAAACAGGGATATTGGCTCTTGTACAAAGTTTTGAACTGAACTTACAAATGATAAAATTATTATTATTATTATTTTAAATTACCACAAGCTGCCACTGATTTTGACATAAATATTTGAAGTCAAGATGTTTGAATATATAAGCTCTCCGACGAAGTAGTTCAGTTACAAAATTATGAAATTAATTTAAATGTTACCCAAAAAACTAATCACGATAATTTATTGTTTTTTTTATAACCACTCATTTAGCATTGTATTATGATGAAAATTGTTCATAATAAAGCACAAACTTTGCTATATTTAAAACTCTTTTAAAAATCCAGGAAATCTTTTTACTTTTTTTTAATAACTGTCTTCGCGGTAGTTGATATTTTTGCATGCATTATTTTGCTGCTTTTATTTTGATAATCACAGCTTTAAATTAATGCACTTTAGTGTACCACGTGCTATTTTAGATAGGCGTGGTGTTGAAAAATTGACAATATTAATTTTTTATTTAAGTGTATTTCTCGAAAATTTGGATAGCATGTGGAACATCGTTAAAGTGTAAATTAGAGGGTAATAATATTATGTAAAAGTTCAAGATGGCCGCCATAAGAAATGACAAAGTTGCGGTAGGTAACTCGAAAACAAAAATTTTTTTAAACTTTTCCACAAAAATATAAATTAAAAAGTGTCTTAATAATATAATACTTTGAAATGTCAACTTAACACTTACACTTAAGCTCTCATTAAAAAAAATCTCTCCTGTTCTTACCTTCAAACACTGGACTATTATTAATTATGAATTGAATTATATTTTTTATTACGCTCTTCGATGATAAATTATTTTTTTGTCATGTTTTGCCATATTTTCTTATTTAATTTTGTATTTTAAAACCAAAATGCTAAATAAAGATCTTATCATTTAATTCTGTTTGACTAAATTACTTACCCTTTCTGCAGATAATTGACTAAATCTAAAGCCAATAAACAAATAATGCGATTATTTTTCACTACAAAGCACAGCTGATATTAAATTAAAATTAAGATTCAATTCTCTATTAGGTACGAATGATAATTTTACTACCAGATTACTAAAACTAGTTTACGCTGCAGTGGGTCCAGTGGCAGATCTACAGGGCGTGTTATAAAATAAAAGGTGATTCATAAAAAAATGTTTCTAAAGTAGGTTTTAATCGAAAAAGACAGATACAATAATAATAATAATAATAATAATAATAACTACGCTCTGAATTAAATCCAAACTAACACCTAAAAATAAGAATTGTCCCTCCCATATGAGTAAATTTCTCCAAGGTTTTCTTTAGAATCATTTTCAACCAAGAGCCCAAAGAAATATCTACATCTTTAAAAAAAAATTTCAGAAAATTTCAGAAGCAAGAAAATTATAAAACATAAGGTCATATCAGCCTTAAAAATATTTATCCTGGACCATTCCTTAAAAACCCTAGTATCCGCCGCTGATTATAGCCTATTATATTTTTCAAAACCAAGAACCTGGTAAATCTAAATAAGCGAAAGCAATGCAAAAAATTAACAAGTATTATACAATACTTTCATTTCCAATACCAATTAAATTTGTATTAAAATGGCAAAACAAGATCTATCCGCATGAAGGAAAAAAAAGATTAATATTATTTTTATAAACAAATAGTTTGTTTTGTAATTGAACTTATATAACGTGAAATAATTTCAATCGTAGATAAATATCAGGTGGCAAACTTTATTAATAAAAATTTGTGACAAATGGACTAGTTTCAGCATCTTTAGAAACAGGTGCATAGCAAATGCTTATATTTTCTAAACATTTGAAATAAATACATTTACCGTTTTCATACAAAACGTAACCTTACATGTGTAATAGTGCATAAAGTATCATTTTTTCACTTTGTGTAGAATGCAATTTTTTTCGATCTTTATGAAAGTTAAAAAAAAAGTATTAAAAATAATATCGTAATTCTCTCCGAGGCATGAGAAATTTTGCCTATTATATGTATAAATATATTAAACACATACACATAATAATACCTCCTCCGAAGAAGTATGAACCACCTCATAGCTCATCAGGAGCATAGGCGCCGAATCTCCAGGGGCTCTGGATGCGCAAGCACTGGGGTGCGGAGCACCCATAGCAGAACGTGGATAAAAAGTGCCAATAAGTGAAATGTAGAAGCTGTCGTGACCCAAGTTGGCAGATCGACAGGATGCCTCGATGCGGCATCAGTGTTTGACTGGCTGTTCTTAACTCAACTTTTTTCTTAGGTTAGAAAACGAATTTTTCATTCGAAGACGTCACTTTAAATTTATATCTCTTGTCAACAAATACGTAACACACATACAGTTCATCAAATTTCTAGAGGTGTTCGACGCCCAGACAGAGAACGCGCTACGTGTGACTAAGATAGCTATTGTACAGTCTGCTAAACAAGTTATTTTAAATAGTTTTTAATATTTTTAGGTAATTAAATTTTAAAAGTGTGGAATAGTTTAGGGATTAAATTGGTCTGATTGGACTTTCTTAGAACGTTTTTAAAAGCAGCTAAAGATAGTATGTAGAATTGAAAATAATTATTATGCCATAAAAGGTGTTTTGGAATTCCTTTAACCTTTTGAAATTGAGTCAGGAAATATAAATTTTATAGGATAGCGGAATATACCTATAATTTTTTTGTAGGCCTTTGTAAATCGTGAAAATATTTTATATTTTATTTCTACCTTATTAAGGAAAATGGTACCTATTATTAATAACGGTTGTTTCTGAAACATTACTAAAATTTTCGAAATTTTGTTTTTCTACAAAATAATAAACTATACTATTTAGAAAAAAATTTATTTCTCTTATAATTTTATAAAAAATAACCAGGGAATATTTACATTTCTTGATCTATTAAACAAAACGATAAATTATCTCGACGAATGACACCATGTTCTAGTACGGAAGCTAGCTTTACATTTTTGTTGGTGGTTTCATGGGTTTCATATCAATTTTTTGTAATTGTAGTTTACACGTACATATACCTCTTAACACTTGTTTGCTTTATTAAAAAAGTGTGTTGTTGTGATTTACGTCGAAATAAGTCAAAAACAACTTGAAACCCCATATAAAATCTAAAAGGAGAAACGGAAAAAAATTGAGCCTGTAAATGAACACAACTCAGAAACAAAAATAGCTATCTAATAATAAAAAAATAAAATTTGATTCTTGTGCAGCTTCATCTATATCATTAACTGTTTTTGGTTTTTTAATGGTTTTTCTTGGTGATGAAAATTCCGATATCTCACGGTTATCGATTCTTTTTTTCTCTCCAGAAATGCGGACGACAGTGTTTTTAGATACTCCTGTGGCTGCAGCAACACGATCATTTACATTTTTAAATGGTATTGAAGGTGAATTAAAGTTTCCTTTTCTTCTCATAAACTCTATAACATTGGCTATTTTTTCGCGAGATTGACTGTTAATCACGCGGCCTCTTAATTTGCTATTAAACTCCATACTTAGGTTCTATTAAGCTGTAATGAGCAAAAAACACAAACGAAAATAAAAGAAATGTTTTAGCGAAATTTACATCTGACATTTACGTCTAAATGAAATAGTGAAATACTTGATGCGCAGAGTGTACTTTCATTGCGTAAATCCGTCGGGATGCCTGTCAGTAGTGCTTTCTCTGTCTAGCCGTCGAAAGCCTCTAGAAATTTGATGAACTGTACTTTAATTTTCTTTTACTATACGGAGAATGGTCGCACTGCGCAGCTTTCTGAGTGCCTTTTAAAAGGAGATAGAAAACTCCGCCATTTTGAACCCTTATTACGTGTTGCCTATATCTTGGCGCAATATTTTTAATAGGTGCGTTTTAATCATCCGCTTCTGCTTCGGAATTGTCAGTTTTCTTGTTTTAATCTGACAGGTTAAAACGACTAAACCGACAATTCCGGAAGCAGAAGCGGATGATTAAAACGCACCTGATATTTTGCTTGCTGCTGTCAGTGTCAGTGAATATTATTTTTGAAGTCACAGTTTATTGCTAAAGAATCAGTTAGCTCACTCGGACCAGTTGAAAGTTCCAAAATAACATCCACTCCAGGGATACAAATTCAGGATACGCAGAAGACTGCTGTTTTATTATAGGCGGTTGTCATATATTGTATTATCCGAGTTGCACAGTGTATAAACTGAAACATTGAGATCCAAAGTGCCGACGCAGAGTGAGCGATCTGATTCTTTAGCTGTAAACTGTGTCACAGGGTTCAAAATGGCCGCGCCCTATGCTGGGCGTGTCGGACCTCTCTCTTGCCTCGTATAGTAATCAAAGTATGTGACGTAACACGATGAGTTTAATAAAATGTATGTCTCGAATTAGCACGGTTGCAAATTGGCGCCACCTCAGCGACAGTACATTTTTAAATTTTAACACAAGTTTCCTGAAATAATTAGGGCAAAAATAAAAGAATTTAACTTTTAAATACAATAAAAAATGGTGGAAAGTCCATAACATTTAATTATTTGTTAAATATCACTTATTAAAAATATTATGTATTAAAAGTAAAACACACTATAATCTTTCCACCATTCTTTACCGTACTCTGAACCCATTTTTGAAAATAATTTCTGAAAATATTATCGTTGGGAGCTGTATTAAAATTTTGTCCAATTTATAAATATTATTAATTTTTTTTCATCATATTTTTGACTGCTTTATAAAAAAAAGTTATTTTTCCTTGTAGTTTTATTTCTTAACTATTCCAATGGTCCAACTAACGTTTTTTTTTTTTTTTTTTTTTTTTTTTCGTAATCACAATAAATAAATTATTATCATGGTCCAACAAACGCGCACCTTAAGCCTAAATAGGCAAGATGCCGCTGCGTATATTCGTATCTGATGTAGGTAATCTGTGCCGTGGGTACAGCACGTCACGATGAGGAAATACAGCGCCCTGCTTGTGACGTGTAATCCATCGCATCTGTTCATCTCTTGCTAAGCGATATTGCTGTTGTCCTTGTTTTTCGCATCATAATGAGAGAGAAAACAACAGAGGCACACATTTCTGAGTCCTGTGCTCACTTAATTTCGGAATTCTCGGAACGTCGTTCAACGCCCGGTCGTCCAGTGCGTGCCAACACGCTTTGCGCTAAATATTAGATAAAATAATAATAGGAACTGAAGAAAATATAAAATATGTAAGTTATTTTTTTTGTTTTTTTTTTTGTTTATTATACTAGGGCACGTGCCCAAGTGCCCTTACGGGCAAACCGCCACTGCTTATGACGTCAAAAAGAACGACTAATAACGGTCTTCAATTATCAAGAGAAAAGCTTTGTACATATGCTATCGAATAAATGTTTGAGGGGAGAGAAGAAGATTTGGAAATTGCTTCAGATCATCAAGCACCGTTAAGAGCCATCCTCCGCCTGAATTTTTAAGCCAAAACCAGCGGTTAAGCTCGTGCGCAATTACAACTTTATTTTTCAAAATTACTTAAAACTGCTTGTGCAGGTGATGAAAGAAAACGTATTTCTAGGGATGTATAAGAACAAAATGATTAATTTTTTTTAAACATTGCTATTATTCAAGATTGAAAAAGGTGACAATATTACGTGTTTTAAGGCGCTAATCGTCGTTATAAGAAATAATTTGGAAAATCTAATTCTATATATCCCTGCTGCAAATCTTTAACTTTGTCCTAAAAAGTCAAAAAATAAGTAATTAATCGCGCACGGCCTGACCCTCTGCAAGTAACATTTTTCTAACCGTAATGTGGCGCCCTTCGCATTGAACTCTATTAACAACAAAACTAATAAATAAACAATCTATTGACCCGCCTTCGTCAAGTGTGAAATTTGCAACGGCCCACACTTCCCTGATAATTTTAATTTATTTATTACAATTTATCTTTTCTATAAAACACTTAAATTGAAACTTAGCTTCTACCGACAAACTCGCGCTATTTATATAAAGCCGGCTCTGCACTAGAACATTCTCGACCGTCTAGAAACTCTGAAATTTCGTTATCTATGACTCGTCGCGTAACGCTTTCTCTAAAAGCTTCTCGAAGAAATGCGTTTGTCTCTATATGGCCAGCGCTTGACTTCGTATCGCGGGTAAAGTAGTAAATAAAGAACAAAGTCGGTTTTGGGTGACAGTTCATTAAGAGTCAGAAATAACTCTCTAGTAGTTCTCGCGAGTAACCAAAGTCATTTACTAAAAAACGCTCGGACCCGTCAATTTTTGAATTTAGAGGGAAACAGTTTTAGTTAGTTTCACCCCTCAAGCAGAAGCCTGCTAGCAGGGGTGAGACTCACCCCAAAAATCTTAAATGGAAAGAGGAGTTGAATGATATCTTATTTTAAAGGTATTTTTAGTAAGATTATAACCCCCGAATTTTACAAGTTTTATCTCCGTATCCCATACAGTGTCTCACTAAAATTACAAAACCGGTTTTACATTGTTACAATTTGTAACAATTCTAGTTTTATTCCTGTGGCGTGCAATTATTGTTATCAGATGACATGCTTTGGTCGCCGTAAAGTATTAAGGTTTAGTTCAGTGATAATGGTTTACTCAATTGCTGAGAGGGTACAAATAATGTTTTGCGCACCATGAATATGCTAATAGAACTGCCAAACTGTTTAAAAATCAACATCAAAATCGACAAGTACATCGAAAGTATATTTGGCAAATAGCCAAAAAATTTTTGGAAACGGGGTCACTAGCTAACAAAAACGTGAAATAGAAAATGTAATAATTGAAGCTACAGAGGTGACTATTTTAGGGTATGTTGTTTAAGAACCTACATTGAATACAAGACAGTTGGCAATAACATCTGGTATTAAGAGAAGTAGCATTCAGAATATATTGACCAAAAATCAAGTTTCATCCCTACAAAATACATCTGGTACAAGAATTTAACAAAGACGATTTTTATAGGCGATGACAATTTTGCGATATTATGACTGAACGGGCAATAAATGATCAGCAATTTCTTTTTAAGGTTTGTTATTCCAACGAATACACTTTTTTCCTAAATGATTCGGTAAATCGTCACAACTCTCATTATTGGTCCTTTTCAAATCTCAGAATATTTCATGAAGTACATAAGCAACATTCGCAAAAACTGAATGATTGGGCTGGCATTTTTTGTAACCGTATAAATGATCCCTTTCTTTACCTGGAACTTTAACCGCAAAAATGTATCTGGAATTATTAGAAAACGCCATTTATCCAGCATTTCTACAGTTGAGAATGACGATTAGTACATAGCAAACAACTTAATATTCCAGCAAGACGGTGCGCCACCCCATTTTGCACTGACTGTTCGTCAGTATTTGGATTAAACGTTTCTAGGTCAATGGATCGGAAGAAAAGGAAGTATTAAGTGGTCCCCACGGTCTCCGGATGTAATCCCGTTAGATTTTTATTGGGCCACTTAAAAACTAAAATTTATGCCACCCAGCCAACATTACTTGAAAATCTGCGACAACGGATAATTGATGAATGTCATCCAATATTAATAATAATAATAATAATAATAATGTTTATTCATTTAAAAAATAAAAATATTACATATTTTTGTATTTTGAATATTTTTCTTTATATTGATATTTAAGGAGTCGAATAAACCCATTTATGTCCTTGTAGGATGCGCATGGGTATTCGACTACTTTATATCATAATAAAATTACAATAATAAATGACAAATTTTAAAACACTTAAAAAAAAATTATACATTATATATAAAATATTTTTAATAGAGCTTAAATGTGTAAGATTGTTAAATATATTTGTATTATATCGCTTCGCAATTTCAGATTCGACTACTAATCACTCAAAAATTGCATGAATTAAAGTTAATTGAGTATTTAATAAAAAATTTTTGATAATTTGCTTGAATAAATGTTTTGAGTTTATCGTCAATAAATACAATTTGTACATATCTGGAATAAAGTTGTAAATTTTACTTATTAAGAAATTAAAATGTCTTTGTCCAATCGATTTATTTGCCAGGTAAGTTTACAAATGACCTTGTTGTTTAATTCTGGTGTTATATTTATGATTATTTTTTTTTAAAATGTTTTTATTTCTATAAGTGTACATAAGTGATGTGTAAACATATTACTGTTTGATATCAAAATTATTTATTTCAGAGAAAAGGGCATCCGACGGATATCGAGTTTTTTTATTGTGTATAATTTTTAATATTCTCTTTTGTAGTATTTCTAATTTGTTTGTGTGATTCTTTGTTGTAGCGCCTCACGATAAGATGGCATATTGAATGCGACTTTGAACTAAGGTATAGTATAATAGTCTGAGATGAGATATATTTAACAGTTTTTTCAGGTAATTAAATTTAAATAAAAGTGTTCTTAGATTATTTGTTACATTATTAATGTGCTTATCCCATCGCAGGTGACAATCCAGTATGATGCCTAGATACTTCATGCTGCCAGTAATATGTATTGATATTTGTTGGTAATTAGAGTTTATATTTATGACATCGTAGACAGGGAGATTATTTTCATAACTAGTAAAGGGCATAAAAAAAGTTTTTGAAAAATTAATGGTCAGATACCTATGACTAAACCATTCAATTATTTTTGCAAGGCCATATTCAGTTTTTTGTTTTAGATCATCCCAATTTTCAGCTTCATATAATATGGCCGTATCATCTGCAAAACTAATTATGTGACCATTACTTTGTACATTGAATAAATCATTTAGATATAGCGAAAAAAGGGTTGGTCCTAATACGGTTCCTTGGGGTACACCGTAGGTTAAAGTTCTAGAGTTGCTATACGCTGTTCCAATTTTAACAATTTGCTCTCTGCCTGATAAATAATTTTTAAAAAGTTTCAGGGGAGTACCACGAATCCCTGTGTTTTCCAAGACCGATAACAATTGTGTATGATCCACAGTGTCAAAGGCCTTGGCAAGGTCTAAGAATACACAAAGTGTTGGCTTTTTAGAATCAACAGATTTATAAAGTTCGCTTGTTAATTTAGCAATAGCATCATTGGTAGATAAGTCTTCACGGAAGCCATACTGATTTTTAGAAATTATTTTATATTTATTTAAATACTCCATTAATCTACTATTTAGAGTTTTTTTCGAAAACGTTGTTATTAACGAGATATGGCGATAATTTGCTACGTTTTTTTTGTCACCTTTTATATGAAAACTATCGTTTTTTTAAAATTATCAGGGATATGACCTTCGATAAAAATCTGATTGATTAAGTGCGTTAACACCGGTAATATACCTGGTAATGTTTCTTTTACTGTTTCTTGCACCCCATCGAAACCTGGGGATTTTTTACTTTTTGAGGATTTAATATATTTTTTTATT
>OV651821.1:58523261-58613261 GCA_927349885.1 Psylliodes chrysocephalus
ATGTTTGTAGCAAGTCACAAAACGTACATATTAAAATAACAGCTTATTTTTAAACATAAAATACAGAACTACACAATGAAATAACTACATACATATAATTTTTAAGTAGAATAAAATAACTCAAATTAAGTTAGGTGAGTATACATAAAAAATAAGAGAAAACAAATAGAGTAGAAGGTTTAAGAACTATGTAAGTTTACACCGATCGATATATTCCTCTACGGAATAAAAACAATGTGTCAACATAAATGTTTTTAATTTTTTCTTAAATGAATTGAACTCCAGCAGCCCAAACTCGGATGGCAATACATTATAAAGACCAAGGTCGAGGGAATTCTTTTTTGATTTATTTAGACGTTATCTATTTATTCTTAAGTTGTTAGCTTGTCTGGTAGGATATTTGTGAATATCGGACTGCCTAGAAAGACATGATAATTTCTTATGAATTTCCAAAAGGACACTAAATATATAAATCGTTGGTAGAGGCATTATTCCTTGCTGAATAAACAAGGGCTGACAATGTTCTCTAAATTTGGAACCAGTTATGATTCTAACAGCCTTCTTCTGCAGCCGAAAAATCAAAATTGCATCTGAATTGTTACCCCAAAGTGCAGTGGCATAATTTATGTGGGAATGGAATAGGGAAAAGTAAATCGTTCTTAATATGTTACGATCTGTTATAGTTTTAAGCTGCCTCAACAGATATAAGGTACTGCATAATTTAGGTTTTAATTTATTTATTTGAATTCTCCAAGTTAAATTACTATCTAATATAACTCCAAGTAACTTAGCACTATTGCAATTTTGAGAATCGGTAACCGAAGAAAACTGCAATTCCTGAGATTTACTTTGATTTAACATGAGATTGTTAGCTAAGAACCAATGTTCAGCTTTAGCGATAATAGTTTCTGCAGTATTTTTCAATTCAATTTCATTTTTTGCAGAGTACACAAAAGTGGTATCGTCTGCAAATAGAACAGATTTAAAAGGACCCATATAATTACTTAAATCGTTGGTATATATAATAAATAATAATGGTCCTAAGACAGAGCCCTGTGGAACTCCATGCTTAACCGAACTAAAATTTGACCTTTGGTTCTGAAATGTGACAGCCTGAAAGCGTCCAGATAAATAAGATTCTAAAAGTTTTAACGCACTTCCTCGGACGCCGTAGTAATTTAACTTCTCAATCAAGATGTCATGAGAAATGCAGTCGAAAGCTTTTGACAGGTCGCAAAGAGTAACTGCTGTGTGACTACCTTGCTCAAGGCCAGACACCACTCCATGAACAACATCTATTACAGCTTGAACCGTTGCTTTGTTGGTTCGAAAACCATATTGAGTGACACTAAAGTAGTTTTTTGACTCAAAATAACTATAAAGACGTGATTTAATGATTTTTTCAACGATCTTGCTAAATACAGATAAAATTGAAATTGGACGATAGTTGTCCACGATATTCTTATCGCCTTTTTTATGTAATGGTATAACTTTCGAATATTTAAAACAATCTGGAAAGACTCCAGTACTAAATATAACATTTATCAGATTGGTCAAAGGATCTAACAACAAATCAGTAGTTTGTTTTATAATTTTAACGTTTAGTTCATGAACGTCAAGAGAATTAGAGTTTTTTAAGCGTTTTATTGTATTCAAAACTTCATTTTGTGTGACCGGATTTAAAAAAAATGATCCAACTGGTGCAGGAAAGTTTTTAAAAGATAAAAGGCTTTTATTAGATACTTTTGGAAGCGATTTAATTATTTCAAGAGAAATATTTGTAAAAAAATCATTAAATGCGTCAGGATTAAGATTAATATTACTGTTCTTAGAGACAACTCTGTTTCCTTCGTAATTAATTATTCGCCAGCAGGCCTTCGACTTATTGCTAGATGTTGTTAGGTAATTACTATAAACAGTTTTTTTGGTATTTTTCAGTGTAAGATAATATTGATTTCTAAATTGTTTATAAGTGTTTGAATCACTCGACTGTTTGCTTACTTCTGCTTTAACTTTAAGAGCCGATAGAGTATTTCTCATAGATTTTATATTTTCATTGAACCAAACTACCGGTGATTTTTTTGCTTGTTCTACGCATTTTTTAAGTGGGCAAAATTTGACAACCAAATCACTATAGGTTTTTATTAAAAAATTTGCAAGATACTCTGCATCATAAATTGTTTCAAAGATAACCCAGTCAATAGAGTTTAGGGAATATCTGATTTTATCAATTGATTTTTTTGAGAAAATCCTGTTGTAAAAAATTTGTCGTTGATTTTCAATATTGTTTTTCAGTTATAAATTGGCCTCGATGGTCTGAAATACATGGTTCAAAAACACCCGAATTTATTGAAGAATCGTCTAAGTTTGTAATTATGTTATCTAAACATGAGGAAGATGTAGCCGTGACTCTAGTATAATCATTAATCGCAGTTTTTAAACCAAAAGACATTAAAATAGAATTGAGCTCGGTATTACCTCACGAAGTAACTTTAAAATCAATATTAAAATCACCCAAGATAATAATATTTCGTTCAAGTGTTACAATTATATCTAATAACTTTTCAAAATTTTCAAAAAATAAATCAATATTTCCTTTACCCGATCTATAGACAACCACTATAAGCAATTTCAACTCGGGAAGTTCTAATGCGCAAAATTCACTTGATTGTTCGAAGTTAAATTTTGTTACGTCCAAAACGCTTATTTTTATATGTTTTTTTAGAAATAGAGACGCGATCAGCCAGAGGACAATGATGTACCAAAAAATATAGATTAACACGTATGAAAATAAAAATATTAAAATTAAATTTATATTTTTATGTAATTTTAAAATAATGTGTTTTTATGAACCAATGGAGAAACCAACCATGCTACAAGTAGTATTATCCCATTAAAAAAATTAAGTGAGAATATTTTTTAGTATGACAGGAATGACCACAAAAAAAACTCAATCGACCGTTTTCCGTTTCAACCAAATATTTTATCATGCGGCTCTAGCGAATTAGTTCCAGTTATAGTCCTCTGTATACAAAAATTAAAATTCTGGTCAAAAAATAAAAAACAGTTGCTTTTATTTTAATAAAACAAATGATATCAATAATTAAGGATTAATTCATTGTTATCACTGTCATTTTTTGTTTTTATCCCTTTTTGAGCATGTTTTTTATTGGTGACTATATGTTTTTTATTGGTGACTATATATTTTTTTTTTTTTGGCAAATGGATTCAGATTCCGCAGCCATAGTTCTCGAATTCACACACACACACACACACACACACACACACACACACACATATATATATTTTTTTTATTTTAACTCTGGCCGCTGCTATTATTCTAGCATTGCAGGAATAATTGAGGAGAAAAACGGGCGACGAGAGTGTTGCAATATAAAATATTTGTTCGTTTATCTAATACCTTCTGCTTATGCTGCATTTGAAAAGTACCTCGATTTACTCTTTTTACTAGAAGCCGTTCTTTTAATACATCTGTGGCTTTTAGATGGGATCTTCTCCGTGGTCTTTTAATGCACAGCTGGTAAGCCGAGTAAGATCTATTTACTCCGAATTAAATTTTGGAGCTTTCAGAGTAATGTATTTACTGTGTCAATTGACAAAGAAAAAACAATTGAAGTTAAGGTCGAGGTTGTGAATATACTTCTGTGAGATGTACAGACAGTCGTTCGTTGTCTCTTGTATCGCAGTTTATTCTTTTTCATAATATTTACGTGTCTGGTTATTAAGAGAAAAAAATATTTATAAAAAATTGCAGATAGTAATGAGAAGTGTATCGCAATTTCAACGACTCTTTCCAATCTTCTTAAAAAGAAAGCCTAATTACTTGCAAGTCAGGATGACCCCCGCTCGGCGCTCCACGCCTCATTTTTTTCATTTTTACTCTCTTCAAAAGTCATTCCGTTTCAGTGGCGTAGCTACACTCCCGCAAGCTCGACGCAGGGGAGTCCGCTGGTACTGGAGGCCCCCGACCGACCGGTTGGACAGAGGAGAAAATAACCTCCGGCGGCCGACCGGTTGAGTAGGGAGAAAATAAAAAAACCTATAAAATGGTAAACCTTGACTTTAAAAGTAAAAGTCGCTTAAAATAATCATACGTGACAACTAGTGACAACAGAATCTTGAGAGCATAACTGAGTTTTTAAAATATTTGTTATTTGATAATCCTACATGCGTATCTAGTTTTTCTAATAAAATTAAAGTTCTGATAATGTATTTGACTTTACCCGTAAGTGTCGCAAGTAATGAAAGGTCTTTCTCTAATTTAAAAGTAATTAAAGCTTATTTAAAAAACAGAATTTCTCGAGATAAGGATTCTCTAGCACTTTTGGCAATCGAAAATGATTTGGCGCGAGAAATTGACGCTTGCCAAGCTATTACTTCTTTTTCTGAAAGGAAAGCTAGAATAAAGTGTTTTTAGAAACTTTTTAGTTTTTGTTCATACATTATTTAATACAGATTACTTGTATTTATCAGATTTATGATCAATAGTATAATATATTATAAATTGTTTAATTTAGCTAACAAGTACGATATGCAAGGATTATCATTCAATCCAACCCTTCGTTATTTTAAAGGAAAGTTTTTATCTAAAATTCTAAAAAAAAAATAGTAGAGCGGATTCCCACCAAAAAAAGTTTTATGGTTTAATTATTGCGCAAAATTCTTATCTATTGGGCCTTGTGCTGAAAGTGGCTGAGGGGGGCTAAATTTGTAGTTATCTCAGTCCATTGGGATAACGAGAATCCAAAGAATTTTATCCAAAACTTCGTATCTCACAGTGCTGCATCGCCTCAAAAATACAAAAGCCGTGAATTAATAGCGACATTTTGTGGCCTGCTAGATCCCCTGATATAAATTCCCTTGACGTCTTTCTATGTGTAAACATTAAAAACGATACTTACTCATTTGAAGCTCCCGAAAATATTTCAGTTTTAGAAGAAAGAGTCCGAAATGCTATGGGTGCAGTGAATAGAAACACATTATTAAGAGCGTACCTACAAAATTTTAACGTTCGAACTCGAAATCGTGTACTCCATCCCATATATTATTTCCCTACCACGGCTGCCGACATTCAGAGGTCTTATGTGAGTCAGAGTTACCTAAATTAAGGAAACCAGAACCGCATTTAGTTGTTCTTGGTGCATTGTGAGATATTATTATAACATAGTTGGATTTATTAGAGGGTGTTTACAATATTTTTTATTTTAATTTAGTGAATAGCTGTAGTTAGATTAAATTACAATTAGGAGTATAGAGTTAGTTTTTTTTTTAAGTTGTTAAGTGTATTTTTGTGAAAGATGGGAAAAATAAAACCAACATAAAAACGGAAAAATAAGCGACTTGCTCGATTAAGGTAATACCAATTTATATTTAAAATTAAATAATATTGATTTATTTTTTGTTCTATATATTAGGTACTTGAAAAAAAGAATGGAAAATTATTCTTGATGTGGAAAAGTAATCTTCCGGTAGTCAATACATCAGAGGACAACACGTAAGTAAAGCAAAATTTTACAAAAATGTTTTATATTATAATATAGTCTAGTAATGAAAAGCATTCTATGTTCTGCATTCTATGTATATTATGTAAGAAGTGCATCAAATTTATGCACAACTTTAATAGGAAAATATTTATAATGTACAAAAAAGCAAAACCAGTAGAGCCAACTACTCACTTTTAACCTGTACGTGAAAGTCATAGGCTCTAATAGAAAAATTAGGGTAAAATTTGATTTTACACACTTGTGTGAATTTATACTTGAAATATTTTTTTTCAATAATGTGCCATTCTGATGAACTAATGTTCTTGTCGATTGACATTAAATGTAACTTTTAGTAATATTTCTCGATTTTAGAAGTACCTAACACTTTTACTGCCTAGGCTTTAAAAAATTACTTTTTTTTCTTTTCAAAACTTCTGCATGGGCATCCGGCCAAAAAAGGTTGCTTTAATAAATTAAATACAAAGTTACTATAAGTATATTTAATCAAAAATCATAAAATACGATATATTAAAAATGCGTGAGTTATATCAGTTATACTTAAAAGAGGTTTTCATTTTAGTTACATTTTTTAAACACACTGTATAAACAATCAGAAAAAAAATAGATATTTCACATGGCAGAGACACAGATTTACTGACTTGGCTTGTTTCATTGCCTCGGTTTCGCCTCGCCAATGAAATGCTAGCTGCGGTAATAAATATGTTACTTCTCTGCCTAGTTAAACAAACAACTATGTTCTTGATTGTTAGGCATTAACTTGATGAAATCCATCAAAATTGTAACTATGCGATTCTCTCATATTATATAGAAACCCCCAGTGAAAAGGTTTAATCATACTTAAAAAACCAAAACATAGCTTTCAAAAACAATAATACGCTTGGGATATTAAAAACAAAAAGGGCAAAATTGTTCCATTAATAAATTGGGAGTATATAAAGTAAATTATGGTAGTTGTCCAAAATTGTATACGGCAATACGGGCCATACTCTCAAAAAACCCTATTCAGAACATTACAATAGTTATATCAAAAACAAAAATCATTCAACTTTTTCAAATCATATTTTGGCTGAAAATTCAGATAACCTCTTAAAATGCTCAATTAAGTATTAATAACTCACCTTTAATAAATCTCTTTATCTACGCCCGTCTCACTGCTTTTCAATCAATCAAATAAAAAAGCCAAAATGTCAAAATCTATTTAAATTTAATAACAAATTACTGTCACAATTTAAAGTTACAAGTAATAATAGCTTTTTTCTACGTTTAAACAAAAAACAAAACTTTATTGAACTATATTTAGTGAAAAAACTGGTTCTTTATTGTACTAGTGCAATAAAAATTTTATTGCACTCATCTGTCATTTTACTAAAGCGTTTTATGATCATGACAAACATAAATATTTAAATCAACGCCAAATATTTAGTCTATTTTCATTTTCTGTGTTACGTTTTAAAAACAATCGCATATTTTATATTATTTTCAATCATTTAATAAATAAATTAATAAAAAAATTTATTTTATTAAAACAGGCATTACAAATTATGAACACAAAATGCCTCAAACAAAGGTACACGATCCGGCTACTATGATTTGGATAATACAACTGCAGTTCTATAAAACATTTTTTGGTTTTTGCATGAACGTAGAAAAAATATTGTATGCAACTTGTGCAAAAAGTGTTTATTGCACTTGTTGTATAAATAACTATTTAAGCTTGTTCTTCAATATCAGATGAAAAACTTTCCGAATCACTCATTTTATTACTAGAAAATGCAAAAATACGTTAAAAATTAATTATTTTTGACTCATTGTTTATGACAATATTATCGTTGCTAAGAAAAAAAAGTTTTTATTCAATTGTTAGAACAGCTACCCAACATTTCGATGTGTCACCAATCGACATGTAGGTAGTGGTGGAAAATAATAACCCTAAAGTCTTAGACAAAAATTATAATTAGCGTTTATTTTTACATTTAGAGGCGTAGATAAAAATTTGTACAGTATACGTGTGATAACGGTTTATTAAGGTACTTCTGCGATTGCCCAACTCATGCTACGCACTCGTTGTGCAAATTTCGCATACGTACGTTAATAAAGCTCTAATCCCACTTATATTAGTTTACTTAGTATATATACAATGAAAATTTTCGATTTTGTCAAAAACAAACGTACTTTACTTTTGAGCAAAATTCATATTTTTTGACAAACCTCGTATACCACTGAAACAATTTGATATTTGATGACTGTATTCAAGGTTTTAGATAATGCAGAACTTTTTATGAAGAATAACTATTTTTCCTAAAATCAATAATAACTTTTTTTCCATATGGTTCCAACTTAAGTAGACTGTATATTAGGCACCGAAATGTAAATAAGTCACATTCGAAGAAGAAGTTGTACTTCGAAACAATTGTCATGCAGACTTTTTAATTTTTATTTTTTAATAAAAGTGTGTGAGAATCTACTGTTTGATTTTACTCATTTAAGAAAATAACTGTTTTAATACACAGACGGCTTAGCTTTTTTGATACACTATAATAGTTTTAGATAACAAATTTAAATAACAATATTTTTAGAATGCGTAGCAGTACCACTTCTACCACCAAATTCTCCTGTAGATATTTTGGCTACGCCATCTTCAAGTCGTCAGGAGGACAAACGTATGGTATAGAAAATGAAGACAGAGCTTTAAGGGAGTTGAGTGAATCTTTAGATAGTGAAATATCCAACTCAGGAATATTCATAGATTCCGAACATTCATTTTTGGCTGCAACTCCAGATGGCTTAATCGGTAAAAACCTTTTGGTGGAAGTCAAATGTTCTCCTTCAGCGAAGAATTATACACCAGAAGAGGCTATTGATAAAAATTTTTTTAAATATATGGAAAAAATTAACGGTAACTATAGGTTAAAAAAAACACATCCATACTATTATCAAGTACAGGGTCAACTTCATGTGAGTAAAAGAAAATTTTGTTATTTTACTATATGGACACCAAAAGGAATTCTTTATCAAAGAATTGAAAGGGACCAGGACCTTTGGAGGGAAATGTTGTCAAAATTAACGAACTTTTATTTCGAACATTATTTAACAATAATATTGGAAGAAATTGTAAATAATGAATAATTTATTGTAATCAAATGTACTATAATTAAATATTATTATAATTTTTAGTGTTTGTAGGAATAAATCTGTAAAGCATTTATTTATTAATTTATTTATAGCCGTAGTACACTCGCATGTAATAGCTTACATACATGCTCAAATAAGCTATTACTACTACAATGATAGTGTTCATAAAGTATTCTGTAACCTAATGTGTTAATTATCTTAACTTTTTACACACGGGTTGCATACAATATTTTTTCTACTACCGTACACATTATCCACTAATATTAGAAATATAAAAGTTCCTTTTTTTCACTAGTGCGTAAATTATTTTACGCACCAGTGAAAAAAATAATTGTCAAATGTTACTTTACGCACTCCACGGAGTGTAAAACTCTTTACGAACTAGTGAAAAAAAAAATAAAATTTGACAAAAATTGTACATAGCAACAAAATATAATGTTTTATTTTATATTACCATTTATATGCTATATCCTTCTAAGACAAATAAGTAAATTATTTTTGCTTTTATCTATTTAGTCCCCAACAAATTATCAACAGTTTTTTATTTTAATTATAATTTTCTCTAAATGTCATTGATTTAATTAAAAGTAAACAAACCGTGGATGTCGATTTTGGTAAAAGTAAATAGTCCGTGGCTGTGTGGATTAGAAGAACTGTCAATCTCTAAACTTTTATTAGTATATCATCACAGAACACGACAAAAGTATAAGTTGAAGATTAATTTCTAAAGCCAAATCACTATGTACTTTACGCACTAGTGAAAAAAGTAACTATTATATTTCTAATATTAGTAGATAATGTGTACGGTAGTAGAAAAAATATTGTATGCAACTCGTGTGTAAATTCCCTTTCTTGACTCATGTGATTGTCGGACAAGCCGTAGGTGAGTGCGACAGCATTCACATTCGTCAAAAAAGGGTAACTTTACACACTAGTTGCATAAATAAATATTTTTTGTATCAAAGGAACTAAAACATGTAATTCATTCCTTTATTTTAGGGACTAAAGTGTCGTTTTTATTCCCTTAGGACTAAAATATTTCAGTCCCTTAATACATGCTATATTTATATATTTAATTTTTATTGTTACACTGTATGTGGCATGGATTTTTTTGTTTGCCTTTTTTGGATTAACCAAATATTATTTTAATGATTTAAAAATAAACTGTCAGTATCAATCTGTACCTAAACATATACAAAATGAAATCATACGACGCACCAAGAAAGCACCAAATTTTTAAACTTTTTTAATCTACGTAAAAAAGTATATAATACACTAGATTAATTTTATTAAAGTACTATATGGGCTTATATACATTATATTACATTAATTTTATATGTAAAAATGTGGGTACCTAGTTCACTGCACATCCAAATTTATATTTAAAATAAAGAAAGTTTCAGGTTTAAAATTGGACACCAAGTTTTATAATAATACTCTCCCTAATTCACCCCCTTACGAGTGAATTTCAGGAATATCAGGAATAATATTTTCTTAAAAAAGTGACAATAAAAGTGTTCAGGCCAGGCCAGGCTTTTTGCGAGACACTGTATATATATTTAGAGAGCAATCCATAATATATTAGAAAATAATTAAAAAAAATTATAATCACATAAATGTGATTTACCTTTTAGAATATCGTATATATACAGCAAAGTTTACTAATCTTTATAAAAAAGATTTATATTCTACAAAATCTTTCTTAAATTTTTTAACATTCACAAATGTTTTAATTTAAATGTAGTAACATGCACGTGTGAGGTACAAAATACCTTAATCCGTCTATAATTATCGATTTTTAACAAAATGGAGACCGGACATCGTGGAAGAAAGACAGCGAATTTAGTAAAGAATTTTAACTCGATTAAAAAGCGTTGTTTCTTTTTCCATTTTCTAAAAAAGCTAATAGACCTTTTTGAAATCGGTTTTCGGTGATTTTCCTTCTGATTTATTACCTTGAAAAGTGGCAGATTTATATAAAAAACGAAAAAAGCTGACTTATTATTTTTATGAAATGAAAATTTGTTGTTATTTTCACAGTTTTCAACCGCCCTCTGTTTCCATAAAAAAAATATTACGATGTTGCCAAGCCAGCACTTTTTTAGATATCAACACGTTCTTTATTGTAATTTTTAAATTTTTTTAAAATTCTCTTTAGTTTTTTTATAATTTGGGAAAAAGAATAGCATTGAAACTCCTATACCCGAAAAATTGTACGTACGCTCTTAAGGGCAATAAACTCTCTGCAAAATCGTTGTTAAATGTGTTGTGATCAAAATGGTGGCCACATAGAACAATTTCTTTAAATTAGACAGTCTGAAGCTTGTATTGTAAATGGTCCCAAAAATTATCGCAAAATCTTTGTTTTTATATGGTTTTCATAAAGTTCAAATTAAACCGACTATAATTTGACAGTTCTAAAACATATTTTTGGCTCGCCTACTAGACCAAATTGAGCAGAGCATCAAAATTAATTAGGAAATTTTCAGATTTGTTTATTTCAGCATTCATTTAAAAGAAAGTACCATGTTGTGGATACATTTTTAAAAAGGGAATTAACAATTCTATTTAATGCAATAAAAATCCAGTATGACGTCCATAAGAAAAAACAAAGTTATAATCAATATCTCTAAAACGGAAGGAGATATTCTTTTGTTTTGTTTTTTATTGTAAAGACCTTAAAAAAGTGCCCATAGATTGTCTACACCAAAATACTGTATGTTTTCAAATAATCGACATACGGAGTACTGCCAAAAACCCACCATTTTGGTTTTTCGCGATTTATTCAAAAACCAAAAATAACTGACAAAATGTAATAGCAGTTCTGAAATGGTATTAGAATCCTGAGAAACATTGCCCATTTAACCGATTTTGCAGCTCTTATAATAACCGAGATAGCAATACATCCAGCACCAATTTGGGACATAGTGTATACCGCGTTATATCAACAGGTTAGTGCGCAACAAATCCGACATACCAGTCCGTTTTACAATAACAAAATGATATTTATATTTAAAGTACACTGAATAATTGAATAATTCAAAAATATCTCGCTTAGTAACAAAAGTAACACACGAAAAGTATTATTTCAAAATTATATATTTATATAAATACTACAATTATTTGAAAAACATGAATTGATCAATTATTTGTACAATGTAAATCTGACTTTGGGGTTGTCGCCCGATCGAACCAATACAATAACAAAGGAATGTGGTTATGGTTACTGATTAAAACATTGCGAGTACTTTTATTTTTATTTAAGAGCAATCCAGTCCCTTCTGACGTCACACCGCACGAATCTCACGACCTGCCCTTAAAGTATTTGGAACCTTGTTTACTTGATACCGTACTCGAGTGGACGGGTACGTAGGGTACGAGGTCAAGGGAAGAATATTTTTTTTATTATAATTTAGTGGCTACCTCGTTAGCAGTGACCGCCTGGGGGTACTTTTAACTCCACTGAGCTTATCTTGAGTACACTCTGGTATACAACAGGGTCGCAGAGCATACTGTGTTACCAAAACCGGCGCCCGAGCAGTCCTTATTCTGCATTTACCACCTTAGCGCCATACAGACTTCCTACTTCACAGTAGGTGAAGCTTGAAGCCTGTCATAGTAGCCAGCACCATCTATTTCTAAGTAGCACAAAGGGGACGGTGCTTTCTTGAATAAAAAATTTTAGCATCTAATATTTAGTAGCTCTCAGATAAAAATGATTATGTTTCTATGTATTTTATAATTCAAGCACTGAAATATTCTCAGGGCTCAGGGTTTATTAAAAAAAAAAAGAAAAACATGGTGTTCAATGTTCTTGATTCGATGGTATGTACATATTATACGAGTACAAGTTCTATCATTTCGCCATTTGACTGTGATTCGACTCTGTGGTTGATTAATATTAATTTTTTGCAGTTTATACAATTTTTATCTCGGAGAAAGGTGGAACTTTTCAAGTGAACGCTACAAAGCTAAAAGGTTAATGAATTCATAATGTCTAGCAGAGCAAACTTAAACAAACAGATTGGAATTTCATGTTGATCTGTCTTTCATTTTGAATAAGCGATTAAATTTTTTTAGGTTCAGCTGAGAAGGCAAATATTTATTTATTTATTTATCAGAAACATACAGGTTGCCCTAATTACATGTTCCTGTAACAAAAGTTATTTTATAATGACGTAACAATTTTCATATAATACTATTAGAATAATAATATAATGTGTTAAGATCTAGTTTAATATAGAAGACTAGTACAAAGACAGAGATATTTTGTATATTTAGGTAATACGTACATTGGATGTGATATATTTTTTAAACAAGGACATTTTTATTCCAAATAATCCAGGACAGAGATCTGTGATGTATGTGTTGTATAACTGGCATATTCGATTTAAAGTGTTGTTGTTGGTTTCAGTGAAAAATAGTTGTGCCCTGGGACGAGTTCTGTGATCAGCCACATAAAAGTTGATTTTACTTAATAGATTAGGAGAATCAATCAGATGGTTACATAATTTATATAGAAGTATCAAACTGCGATGGAGTCTTCTATTCTCCAGTTTTATAATTTTGAACTCTGATCTTATTGGTTGGTAAGACATATGACCGGGAGAGGTTTTGTACCTCTTGTAATATAAATATTTCAAAAATTTATTTTGAATCGTTTCAATTCGGCAAGTTAGAGTTTTATTCATCATATTATTCCAGATTACGCTACCAAATTCTAGTTTACTTCTTACAAGAGAGCAAAATAAATAGTTAATGGAATCAATATTATTGAATTCTGATGTTGTACGTTTTACAAATCCTACTGATTTATTTGCCAAAGAGACGATTTTTTGGACATGTGAAGTAAAGTTAAGAGTACTAGAGAATGTAATACCCAAGTCCTCTACCTCGTTTACCCTTTTTAAATTTAAGTTTCCCATCGTGTAGATAAAGTGAGTAGGTTGAGTTTGGCGACTATAGGTCATAACAGCACACTTGTCAATATTAAAATGTAATTTATTTTTCAAAGACCAATCGTAGATCTTATCAATATCGTTCTGTAGTTGAAAGTAGAAGAAGAGAACAGTTTTAAATCATCGGCAAAAAGTAAAGACTGAGATGTTATACATTTTGGCAAATCATTCACAAATAATAAAAATCTGATGTGTCCAACACATGACTTTCCTATCTAGTTATTATAGGCATTTTCCGGTTATTTTGTACAACCTATTGCAGCATCTCTATAAATGTTTAGAGGATAAACTAAATATATACATTTTACACATACATCTACCTCGAAACATTTTTCTATAGATATTCATTGAAAACGAAAATACAGAAAAATTTAAATTTAGCACTTTTCCATTACGGACCATTTTAGAAAAATCATGTATAAACAAAAATTATAGAAATCGATATCGCAAACAACTTTTAGTTCAACAATTTTCATAAAAATCAGAATTTTGCACATTTTGTCAAATTTCTCGAATACGGACCATTTCAGGAAATTTTGACATAAAACAAAAATTATAGATAATAATATTAGAAGTAACTTTTATTAGAACAATTTTCTTCTCCAAACATAAATAACAGATATATTCCATAAAATATAAAAACGGCCTCCCATGAAGTACCCCCCCAGATGTTCCAACTTTGTCCAAAATCTAATCATTTCACGTCAGGCCGAAATAAACCTTAAGTTTAAAATTTAATGTTTTTTCCTTTATCCGTTTTTGAGTTTTCTTCAAATTTCGAAATTTACACATTTTCTCAAATATCTCGAATACGGTCCATTTTAGAGAAATTATGTATAGGACAAAAATTATAGAGAATTATATTATAAACAACTTTTATTTGATCAATTTTTATAAAAAATTATGTTTTTTACATTTTGTCAAATTTCTCGAATACGGACCATTTTAGGAAAATTTTGCATAAAACAAAAATTATAGATAATTATATGAGAAGTAACTTTTATTTGAAGAATTTTCTTCTCCAAACGTAAATAACAGATATATTCCATAAAATATAAAAATGACCACCTATAAAGTACCCCCCCAGATGTTCCGACACTGCCCAAAATCTAATCAGCTCATTGGACGCTGAAACAAAGCTTAAGTTTAAAATTTGGTGTTTTTCTGTGTATCGGTTCATGAGTTATGCGTTATACAGACACACACACACACACACACACACACACACACACAGACACACAGACACACACACACACACACACACACACACACACACACACACACACACACAGACATCATCGCGAAAATAGTCAAAACGGATTCAGGGGACCTCAAAACGTAAAAATCCGTCGAAAACTCGAGGTCGAAAAAAATCATGATTCCTATACTTTCCTTATATCTGTATACAGATAGGAAAGTAAAAATATGGCCAAATCAAGAAAAAAAACTAAACTGCGTCAATCCAGGCATGGTTGAAAAGGGCAAAGTAGAGGAGAGACAGGATGAATTTGACGAAAAAGTTTTAATAATTTTATTATTCATAGGCTATTTGCTTCCAAATAAAACATTTTGAGATTATTTATTATTTTCACTAATTTTCTTAAACATCCTGTTATTCCCCATTCAAACTTTTTAAAAGTTCCATGGAATGTTCTTAAATGGACACCCTGATAATTAACAATGGACGTTCCAAAGACGTCCATAAGACGTCTACGTCCGTGAAATGGACGTTTTAAGGATGTTCTGAATGTCCAAGCAGGACGTTTGTAGAACTTCCATAAGACGTATTTGTACTATCTGGGTTTAGTTTTTCAAACATCAGTTGAAGAACCCTCCATGGACGGAAAAACGGTGACAACAGCAGTTGTCAGCAATCTAGTTTTTAAATAGTTTGTATACATTGTATCCTCAAAATGTGCCGTAATTTGTAATTACAAAATTTATCCATGTTCTTTAGTAGATCTTCTCGACCACAAGCCATTAGCCATGTTTGTGCCCTGAAATATTCATACATAATAAAAAAATAATTTGGATTCACATTATTTTATTCAATGATTCCGCATATATACAGAGTGTTTCATTTGTTGCCGCAGGACTTTGACATTCAATAGAACTTTTAAAATTATTACAGAATGTTTATACACATGAATATGACCGATTTGCGCTCTTACGTGTAATCGACCAGTTGGCGCTCTGCGATAATAAAAATGTATTTATTTTCTTCGCTCGACCAATTTGTAGTCTCTTGTAATATAATTTTTAATCAATACCATAACGTTGTACAATCAACGAGAAAAGATAAATTAGTTTAAAAAAACATCATGCCATAATAAAAATAATAAACAACCTCCTCACACTTTCATTCGGACCTAGAACTTATACATCAATTTGGTGTGCTAAAAAGAGTATTCAAATTAAATTGTAAAATAGGTTTGTTTTTTAAACATTTTTTATTTACAACCATATATGTAATGTTGTCATTACTAACGTCATTGAAGGTTGGGAAGTGTCACATTACACATCTCTACTTCCCGACCTCATTTCATCTATTCTAGATGAATATTTTTTATATTTAAAAAAAAATAACACATTTTTTGACAAATTTTATAATACCTATTTAATGGCAAACAATAAAAAACAACAATGAACTAAAATACAACAAAATACTTATTGATATTTATTATTCGCGAATTTAATATCCGGCTTTATCTGACATTTATTTATATTGGTGACAGTTGTTTACCTCGTAATCACAGTAACAATATATTTACTTGATTATTCTGAGAAAACCGCGCGCTTGGTAATTTGTCGTTAAATGTAATATTTTAGGTATGTTCAGAACGAAACAGAGATTTATTAACTTTGATCGAAATATGATGTTTGTAAATAAAATAGTATACAAACCTCGGTAGGAAGTTTCATTCCTGTCTCGAGATCATAGCTAACCTCGACGCTTCGCGTCTCGGTGATCTAACTAATCTCACGACAGGAATAAAACTCTTCCCACCTCGGTGTGTAATATACTATTATTGTATTGCATTAAAAGTTGATATACAGATTTTTTGGTTATAAGAGAAAGCCTCTTATGGATTTGGTTTTGCTGTAGTGGCTTGGGTAGCTCTACATTGTAATATTCACGGATTAAAATGACCATAATTTTTCTTTTTGTATTTTTTAATAAATTTCTTAATTCCTATACTTCTTTAAACAAAAAGATTTCCGATTAGTTACGATGTTGAAAATAAATTATTACGAAGCACACGGTACATTCTTAAAACCGGTGATCTTTTAAAATTAAGTCAACTTTTTATTCTGTTAATTAATAGCAACAGTAAATTGTTTATCATATAACAAATTTTAAAAAATTATAATAAATTAGTTTGTATTGAACAATAAAAAGTCAAGTAACTAGAAAACGTTTTATATTAATTAACTTTTTGTATTTATTTTAAAAGTGGAGTATTAAAGCTCTGCTACAAAAAAACTGAAACTCCCTTTATGTATATACAGGGTGTCCCGAAATTAGTCAGTCATATTTTAACAGCGTAATCTACATCCTAAAATAGGAGTAAAACTTTATATAAACATAGGCCCGAAAACGTTTCTTTTCCGAGATACAGGGTGTTAAAAGTGAAGTCCTGATGACACACTTTTGTAAATATTTTCTAAACGTTTAAAGATAATTAATTTAAATTTAGTAAAAATGCTTACTTTTTTACGCTCTATTTAATGGACTGAACTCCAGTTTTTGATCATCTTCATAGGTGGGTAAATTAGTGGAACTTAGGGTAAAATTGCCCTAAGTTTTTGTTGACAGTTTTTAACATTTTTGACTATAAAATTTGGAAAACCAATGTTTTCTTTATAATAAAGCTGCTTTTGTTGAATCTCGCTAGGACGCACCATTTTCAAGCGAAAAGCATTTAAAAATTTCATGATAAGTTGATGTTATCTTATTCGAAAGTGTAAATAATAATTAGTAGGCCTGTGGAATCAGAAATTTTATTCATTTTAACTTTGTAAATCCGGTGACTAAAGAAATTTTAAAAAATATTTACAAAAATGTGCCATCAGGACTTCACTTGTAACACCCTGTATCTCGAAAATGAAACGTTTTCAGACCTATGTTTATATGAACTTTTACTCCTATTTTAGGATGTAGATTACGCTGTTAAAATATGACCGTCTTATTTCGGGACACCCTGTATACAGGGTGGTCTTTATGTTTCTTGATATAAAAAGTTATTTTTTAAAAAACAATTTTTATTTGAATTTAAATACAATACGTGTTTTTATCTACAAGTCTACAATCATTCTGATGAAAATATTAATTATTAAATGAAACGTTAACTTTTGCCGAATCAGCACATGTGACGTGCCGGCGATGTGGTCGATGTTCGATTCCATATATGGTGGTGTTTATGGATGGTTTCTGATAACGTTCGTAGTTCCTATAACATAACTCCTCCTCCTCCTCCTCCTCCTCCTCCTCCAAAAGGAACTCAAGGGTGTAACTGAGGTGGAACCACTTGAGTTGCGTCAATGGCAGAAGGCTTCTTCTTCTTCTTCAGTTTTAGAAATTGCGTGATTAATTTTCTGTTCCTTAGTATTAAGTATATAAGGGTCAAGCTAAAGAGGGACGAGCTAATTCCTGTTGCCCATTTGAAGGTTGTGGTATAGTTGAGAAATTCTTGTATAGGCTCGATACTATCTTCATTAAGTTGTATTTTATGTAGTTCGTCCAGATGAATTTTTTGGAGGTGTATTTTTTGTATGCTGATGGTGGGGATTGACATCTCGCCGATATTTTCTAGTTTGATAGGGTGACCCTCTATGATGCTTTTCTCATTTTCATAGAAATATTTCTTAGTAGTTATCGAACATTTCGGTGGAATTATAAATAAGTAGGTACCGTGAAGAATGGAAACATCTGTTTCTGCGCAATTTGATTTTATTTTCTCTGGTTCTGGAAAAATGCCGATGTAATGGCTTTTATTGATTTCCTCTAATAATTGGCCGAAAATTCGAACGGGTATCTGTCGATATTGTGTAGGGGATGATGTAACTGATAAAATTGAAGTTATGCAGTCTTGGTTCTCTTGAATAGCTTGTAGTTGATTTATCTTGCAGAGGAAGTATGGCTGGAGTTGTAGACATTCTTCTTCTTGATATTGGTACTGATCGTTGCCAAGGATTAGGTATGTGGAAGGGGGAATAAGGATAGTTTGATTTTCATTGGGAACGGAGTAAAGATGATAATAGTTAAATAAATCTGAATACACTAAAGGGAAATCTAGCGAGAAAATTATCTTGTCTTTATCGTAGTATACTTTAGTTTCAATTATTTCGTAGTATTTTATAATTTCGTCTTCGATGAAAATAAGTTGGTCGTGCGGATACAAGTTATACAATTCTTTGATAATTTGCTTTAAATCATCGGGGATGATTATGCTTTGATGTAGTATTTTAAGATTGGCAAAGCTAATTGCATTTTCAATGTCAGTGAGGAAGCTCATCATTGAATCCGAATTTATTTTTATTTGGTTAAAGATTTCTAGAAACTCTAAATAGTGTGTGTAACTAAATGTCGTCTCATTAAGTGCTTTTCCTAATTCATTAATTTTATTAGAGATTAAAAGTTGATTATCTGAAATTGTAAATAATGATTCGTTCTCGACTCGCATTAGATTTTTATTTAAAGATAGTTGAGAATTAAATTTTCTTATAATTTTATTTTGTTTATTTTCTAATTCAGAAATGCTTGCGTAAATTTGGTTTGCATCTTCTTGGTCCATGTTTCCGCTGATAAATTTCACTAAGGAACCTAAAGGATTAATTAACCCTCTTTTATGACGGTTTGAAGGAAATATAGAGTTCATTTTTACATTTATTTTGTTAACTTCGTATTGTAAATGTTTGTAGGCGTTACGTAAGGAATTAAATTTATTGAAAGTGGAGGATTGATTTATTAATCTATCTAGGTTATAATACTGAGAAGTTAGGTTAATTACTTGATTTTCTATGGGAGTTACAGGAATATAATGGAGAAATGTGTGGGGAGCAATCTTCACTCTTGCTGATCCGAGTTTGAAAGGAAGGATGCCTGGGTTATTTTTGAGGGATGTTATCTGAATCTTCTGGCTCGCTACTGTTTGAAGAATTGTCGTCCTGTGGGATTTTATTAATTAGTTGCCTGGGAGGTTTGAAAGATTGTTTATGGTAATTGTTTTGAGAAGTTGTGACTATGAGATCGTTAGATGCTATGATATATTCGGGTTTATATGGAGGTTTGGTTTCAGATTGTCTGTCCGTTTTTTATATGCGACTGTGCCTGGTAAAATGTCGGGAGGATCAGTTCTTTTTTCGTTGAGTTTTGCAATAAGCTTTTGTTTTTTCTCATTTGTTTCGGTATGTATTTTATTGTAAATTTGTTTCATATTTTCTTTATGTTCGCTAAGTTGAATATTGTAAGGTTGAGCTTCATTATCTATTTCACAAGGGTCTTTTAATTCGAGGTGACCTAAAAGAAGGTATATTGGTTTGCATTTAGTAGCTGAGTGTATTGAGTTGTTATATCCTATAACGGACAAGGTTAGTTTTTCGAATGAATTCAATTTAGGTTTGGTTATTGCTAATGTTCTCATATGTTCGAGTAGGGTTGAATGGAACCGTTCTACTATTGCATTGCTATTGGGATTTTGTGGTAAGGTATAGTGCCAATTAATGCGATATAGTTTGGCAAAATCTTTAAGAAGATGTTGAATGAATTCTGTTCCACAATCTGACACAATGTTTTCGGGAATTTTAAAAGTTAAAACAAATTGTAATAATGCTTGATAAATATGGAGGGCTGCCATACTAGGTACTATATAAACCTGCCCAAAACGGCTAAAACTGTCACATATTGTCAATGTAATCGTATTGTCAAATTTGAACGTATCTACGTGTAGTGTCTCAAGGGGTTTTTTTGGAGTCGGAGTTTTATTAAAGGAGGGTGTCTTTCATATTTTGCTTGTTGACAAACTGAACAATTATTGATGAAATCTTTTACGTCATTGTTTAATTTTGGCCAATAGTATTTTAATTTTAACTGATTTATTGTTTCATGAATACCTCTGTGATTTGTTATTCCTTCATGTTGATTTTTCAGTAATTCTTTTTGTCTTGTTTCGTTTTTTATGTCATATAGTAAGGTATTTGATTTTAGAAGTATAAAAGCGGAATTTTTGAAAATTAACGGAATTAATTTACACATATTTTTATAAAGAATTTCTTCGCTGTCGTTTTGAAAAAAGAAAACATATCGTTTCTTTGGGACACCGTAATCTTTTAGAAATGTTATTGTTGTTCAAAAGAGTTATTCGTTACGTATAGGGACCATCTAGTCCTAGCGGGAGCATTGAATATTTTTTTTATTTCTTGCCTGGGGTTTTGATTAACTTTAATTATGATATTTTGATTTAGAAATGTATTTAAAGGTTTATCGGTTATATGTATGCCTAATATAGGGTTTTCTTGACTGGTATGTATAGTATCACCGTCAGAGTCGTCTTTGTCATTTGAGTCAAATTCTGCAAGTACAGATTGGATGTCTTGGTCAGTTATTATTGGTACGTCGAGGTGTTCCCGAATCGTTTGAGATAGTGTTTTTGAAGTTGTGGGATTAGAATTGTCAATAGATTCGTTAAAGTTTTCAATGTATTCGAAGATATTTGAAGGGTTATTAGTAGATTTATCAATAGGGTAAATTTCTATCCTGGAGAGAGCGTCTGCGTTGGTGTTAGAGGATCTCTTTTTGTATATAATTTCATAGTCGAATTCCTAGAGGTTTAGTCTCCACCGAACCAAACGAGAATTGGGTTCTTTCAGAGACATGAGCCACTGTAGGGGTTTGTGGTCTACTAAAATTTTGATTTTCGTGCCGAATAGATAAGCTCTGAAATGTTTCGTACTCCAGACTACTGCTAACAATTCTTTCTCAATCGTTGAGTAATTCTGCTTAGCGGCATTAAGAGTACGGGAAGCATATGCTATTGGTTTGTCCTGACCAATAGGTCCTTGGGACAGGATGGCTCCGATAGCGAAGTTACTTGCATCTGTCGTTAAAATAAATTCTTTGGAGAAGTCGGGGTAGATTGGGATAGTTTCGTTTGTAAGTAGGGATTTGCAGTCTTCAAATGTCTTTGTGTAAAGCGGGTCGTTTATGTCAATATGTGCCCCTTTTTTCAGGCAGTTTGTAAAGGGTTTTGTAATTTTTGCAAAGTTATTAATGAATTTTCTATAGTATCCTAAAAGGCCCAAAAAGCTTTTTATTTCTTTAGTTGTTTTCGGAATCGGATAATTAATAATGGCTTTAACTTTTTCGGGGTTAGGTTTGATGCCTTCAGGAGTCACAATGTGTCCTAAAAAGGCTACTTCCTTTTTAGAAATTCAGATTTGTCAATCTGAACTTTAAGATTAGCTTAACGAAGTTTTTAAAACACTTTCTTTAAATTTGTAATGTGATCTTGTAGAGAACTAGAAAAAACGATTATATCGTCCATATAAACGAGGCAAACTTTATCTCGAAGTTCTTTCAAGACATTGTCCATTACGCGTTGGAATGTAGCAGGTGCGTTTTTCAGGCCGAAAGGCATTCTGACATATTCGTAGTGACCGTTTTCGACATTGAAAGCAGTCTTTTTGATATCGTCAGGGTGCATTTCAATCTGATGAAATCCACTAGCGAGGTCAAGGGTAGAAAAATAACAGCATCGTCCGAGTTTGTCGAGTATGTCTGTAATGTTCGGAATAGGATAACGGTCGTCAATTGTTTTTTCATTGATTTATAGTCAACAACAATACGCCATTTCCTTTTTCCTGAAGAGTCTAATTTCTTCGGAACTATCCATATTGGCGATGACCATGGGGAATCGCTTGATCTTATTATGCCTTTTTCGAGCATGTCATTTATTTGTCGTTCTACTTCGGGCTTATGAACGTATGGATATCTATAGGTTTTACTATAAATAGGGGTTTCGTCTTTTGTCTTAATTTCGTGTTTCACCTGATTAGTAAACGTCAGTGGTAAATTTTCTTTATGAAAGATGTCTTGAAATTGTCTACACAGTTTTTCTATATGATATTTTTCTTCGGAGTTTAGGTAAGAAGTTCTAATGTATTGGTTTATGTCGAAATTGTCATAGAAATTATTTGGCGGGTTTTGGACGGACATTTGGAATATTTCGTAAGTTTCGTTCAGGAGTTCTACGTGGATGGGTTCATAAAGATAGATATCTTGAGTTTTTTCGGTATTGTTTTGTATGTCGACACAAGCATAACCATTTTTGAAATTGCAATACCTTCTCGAACAAAGCAATTAAAAAGTTTTAAATCTGGAATTTTGACTATTTCATTTTGAACGTTGACGGGGATTTTTGCAGTTTCAATAGAATATGGTTCAATCCGAGCGAAAAATAAAAGTTTTTCTTTAGATTCATAATGAGATAATATTAGATTCGTATCTTTTGTTTTTAGAAGCGAATTTTTTAAATCAATTTCTACTTCTAGATCTTTAAGAGTTTCGTAACCTATAAGACCGTCAAAGAAATGGTGGAATTTGAAGAGATGAAATTTCATAGTTTTATTACATTTTAATTCAGAAAAAGCGGGTATTTCTAAGCAAAGGTCTCTCGTTGTTGTTTGAAAAACAGAACTTATTGTGATCGGTTCTTTAAAGATATATTAGGAGAAATAATTTTCGGCTATTTCGGGATTAATGAAGGATTTTGAAGCACCTGTATCGATTAACAGTTTTAAAGGAGGGTTGGAAATTACGATAAATGGTAGATCTTTTTTGTCATATAAGGAGTATATTTCTATGTTAGATTGGTGGTATTGGATATTTTCTGAAAATTTTGTGAATCGTCTAAATTTTCTGATTCTGAATTTGGGCGCTGGGCGTTCATTTGATCTGGGTAATTATTTACATAACAATCGTCTGCTAAGCAGTCGTTAGCGTTTGCGTTTAAACTATTGTTAGTGTACGAGTAAGGAGTTTGGAAATAAGGGTCGTTTCCTTCGTAAGTGGTATCTTCTTCAGGGACCGCCAAAACAGAAATAATAATGGGAGGAATTTAAACTAGAATGGACCACGGAAAATCCCCGAGCTGGTGGTCTATTAGGATTTACGGGGAAACGTAGAGGAGAAGAAGAAGGGGTAGCCAAAAAGAGGCACAGTCGATCAAAACAATCGACACCCCCGAAGAAAAGGATGGTAAATAGGTATAAAAAGGTGGTTACTTTATATCACCATGATACAGACACAAGTAGGTTTAATGAAACACCCTACATAGTGTCCCTAAAAATTAATGGAATAATGAGGCCATGTATGATAGATACTGGAGGGGCATATTCCCTGATCAAAAGATCGATAATTCCTCATTGGGATCTGGATACAAGTGTAACGGATCAAATATCGTTACGTGGAATAACGGGTCATTCAATCGAACTGTTCGGCTCAGCAAAAGTAGCAATAGCCACAGAATCGATGGGGAATAACTATAATGTGGAGGTTATAGCATGCGATGACGTCACCATGGGTGAAGTCGCAGTTCTCTTAGGAAGGGACTTTCTGACTCTTCAGGAAGCTACGGTATCATACAAAGGTACACCATCACTAGAAATATGGGGGCAAAGAGTCCCACTGCTCAAGGCGAGCGAAATAAGTGATGATTACGAATATACTAGGAATAGTAGGAAGGAGTTGGAGTTAGAACACTCCATAACAGTCCTAAAAGGAGAAATTAAAAAACTCCAGGAAGAAACAGCGAAGCTGTCAAATAATATGTTAGAAAAAGGAAAAAGTGAAGAAGCAACACAAGGCAAGGAAAGCCAGCAAATAAGATTTCAGTATACAATTAAAGAGGAAAAAAGGACCCAAGGAAAAAGGTACATGGAAGACAAAGGCACTCTGAATAAAAGAGAATGGAGGAAATGGCTCGAAAAGGTAGCCGAGGTAATGACAAATAAAAAGGTGCAGCATAAAAGAAATGCAAAGGAAAATACTAGCGCAAAGAAAAATAGGGGCATAAAGGAAAATGGGAAACAAAAGGAAAATTTGAAGCAAAAGGAAAATGTAAATAATTACAGTATACAAACAAAACCAGAAATATGGTTAGAATGGCTCCAAAAGGTGGAGACATTCATGAAGAGGAACCGTGTCGAAGACACCGGAAGTATTATCAAAACGATGGAACAGACCACTCCAAAAGAAATACTTCAAGAAGATGAGCAGAAAATCAAAAAAGGACAAGTAACGGAAATACAAGGAAAAGGAAGAAACTCTACAAAAAATTTAAGTAACCCTCAGAGTTTAAGATGTCAAACTGACATAATACTGGAAGAAGAAGTAATAATCCCAGCACGTACCGAGGTGCACACAGAAGGAAAATGTAAGCAAGCATTAGAAGGTGCCATAATAGCATGTGAATCCCAAGAATACGGGCAACACATAGTAAGGATCGCCAATAGTGTAACAGAAAATAAACGGAAAGTACCAATAAGGATAATAAACATGTCATTACAGGAAGTAACGTTACAAAAAGGCGAGAAAATAGGCAAAGCATACCGATGTGAGGAAGAAGAAGAACCCACATACAAAACAGAAGAAATAATCAATAAATTTGATATTACAACGGATAATTGGATAATAGAAGGATTCAAACTGGACCACATAGAAAAGAGAACTCGAAGAGAACTAATATCATTAATAAGAAAATATCACCATTTATTCACGGACGACGATGAAATTTTAACAAGTACAACAAAAGTAAAACATAGCATAACAGTGGAACCAGGAACCCAGCCAATCTGTAAGGCACCATATAGGATCCCGTACCAACAGAGAGAAATTTTACAAAAAGAAATAGATAGACTATTAACAGCAAAAATTATTAGACCATCATCGAGCCCTTGGTCCGCTCCAGTGGTCTTAGTAGTAAAGAAAAATGCTGAAGGAATAGAAAAAATAAGAATGTGTATCGACTATCGAGGATTAAACGCAGTAACCAAAAAAGAATATTATCCACTACCTAACATATCAGATTTGTTACAAGGATACAAAGCAGGAGGACAGACGATATTTTCAGTCATTGATGTGGCAGAAGCCTATCACCAAGTCGACATGAAAGAGGATGAAATTCCACTAACAGGATTCAGTACTTATCAAGGACATTATGAGTATACAAAAATGCCATTTGGCCTGGTCAATGCACCAGCCACATTCCAAAGGTTTATGAATGCAACATTAGCAGGACTCACAGGAGTAAACTGCATGGTATATCTAGATGATATAATTGTGTTTAATTACACAGGAGAGGAGGATCATTTATACAATTTAGAAGAAGTATTCAAAAGACTAAAAATAGCTAATATAAAACTGAAACCAAAGAAATGTAATTTCATGTTGCCCAAAGTAAAATACTTAGGCCACATAATATCCCAGGAAGGAATTTCTCCAGATCCGGAAAAACTGGAGGCAGTCCATAAATACCCACTACCAAAAAATGTAAAAGGAGTAAGAGGATTCTTAGGCATAGTAAACTGGTACAGAAGATTTATCCCAAACATAACAGAAATTGCAGCACCACTAGTTGAATTAACAAAAAAGGACACGAAATTTAAAATTACCGAAGAAATAATAAAAGCAATGGACCAACTGAAAACGTCACTAACTACAGAAAAATTATTAATTTTTCCGGATTTTTCAAAACCATTCATATTGTCCACGGATGCATCTAACATAGGAATTGGCGCAATACTAAGTCAAATAAGAGAAGGAAGGGAAAAACCCATAGCTTATGCAAGCAGAAAATTAAACAGGGCTGAACAAAATTACTCAACAACAGAAAAAGAACTATTAGGAGTCATATTTGGGATTAAAACGTTCAGATGTTATGTATACGGAAAACGCTTCACCATAATCACAGATCATAGAGCACTAAAATGGGTATTAAACTTAAAGGATCCTAATTCAAGATTAACACGTTGGGCACTAACACTGGCAGAGTATGACTTTGAAGTTATACATAGAGCAGGAAGAAAACATGGAAATGCAGACGCTCTAAGCAGAATGTATGACGCAGCAACAAATTACGCAGAACCTTCATATGACGATTTTCTTGAGTATAAAGAAAATAACGATCTTCCAGGAAAAGATAGAGTAAAATATAAAACAGAAGAATTTTTGGCTCTACCAGAAGGAGAAACAATTGCAATATTTACAACCAAAGAAAGAAAAACTCAGGAAGAAACAATGAAAACATTAAATAATATATATGGTCCACCAAACACGTCAAATGAAACAGTGCAGAATGTAACAGAATGGAACACCGCTGATCGAAGAATATATCTCGTAATCGTCAGAACCTCGCCAGAAACAGAAACATCGTACGAAATACTTTGGGAAGGATTAAAACAACTAAAAATCAGCTGCGAAACCAACAAGGAGAAGAAAATAACGTTCATCACAACAAACCAACAAATACCTGGACTAAAATGGGAAGAAGTAATTAAAATGGTTCAATTTATATTTTACGGGACACAAATGTACATAGAAGTACTACTGCAGGAAACGAAAAAGGCAAGACTCGGAGGAAAAATAAATATAGTCGAAGAAGAAAATACTTGGGAACCAATATGGGACAGTGAAACAGTGAAAAAAGCACAAAAAAAAGATGAATTTTGCCAGAGAATATTATTACAACTAGAGGAGGACGAAGGAACATCAGCAAAATATTTTGTGGATAAAGAAGGTATATTATACTTACAGGAAAACGGAGACACGAGAGACAAACTCGTTGTTCCAAAAATATTTATAAGAAAAGTATTAGAAGACTTTCATGATACACCTTTCCATTGTCACCAAGGACAACAAAAAACATTATTAGCCATAAAGAAAAGATTCTTCTGGCCTAACATGAGGACAGATGTCACAAAATATTGTACCGAATGCGATGCATGCAATCGAAGAAAAACTTCGCCACATTTCAAGAAAGCCCCCCTCCAAAGATTCACATCAGTAAGTGAACCATGGGAGATAACATCTATGGATATAGTAGGACCACTGGTAACGTCAGACAACGGAAATAAATATTTATTAACCTTTCAAGATCATTTCACTAAATATTGCGAAGCAATACCACTCCCGGACCAAAAAGCACACACAGTTGCTAGAGCTTTTGTAGAAAACATAGTATGCAGACACGGAGCGCCAAAAAAGTTACTCACAGATAGAGGAACAAATTTTATGTCAGAACTAATGCAAGGAACATGTAAACTATTAGGCATAAAAAGATTGCACACAGCGAGCTACGCTCCAACCACTAACGGTCAAGTGGAACGTTTACATAGAGTACTCAAAGACATGCTTTCTCATTATATTGCATCAAATCAACGAGATTGGGATCAATGGATACCGTACGTACTAATGGCCTATAGAGGCAGCGTACACACATCTACAGGGTATAGTCCCTATTTTTTACTACACGGTAGAGACCAAACTTTACCTATAGACGAACTAATAAAGCCTAAGAGGTTAAAATATAATGTAGATGACAACTACGTATCAGAATTGGAGGCAAGACTTCAAAAAGTATACACTCAAGCCCACGCAAATATAGAGAAAGCTAGAACAGACAGGATCAAACGATACAACGAAAAGACCGCAGAAAGAGAATTTGAAGAAGGAGATCTTGTATATGTGTTAGATGTAAGCTCAAAAATTGGAGTCTCAAAAAAACTACAAAGACATTGGACGGGACCATTTAAAATACAAGAAAGAATGGGACCAGTAACTTACAGAGTAACTTCACCAAAAGGGAAGTCATCCCAGGTTGTGCATATAAATAGAATTAAGAAATATTATGGAAAAGAAATGGATGAAAGAAACACACATGTAGAAATATCAGAAGAAGAAGTCCCTAACACAGAAGAAGAGGAAGAAGAAGAAAACCAAGAAGTTAATTTAGCCACAGCTGCATTATTACCATTATGGGGGGACAAAACCAACAAACCTAAACCACAAATAAAAAAACCCAAACGAGAACGTAGGAACAGTATAGGAAACGCATTCAGACCACCCCCTGTACTCAGACGATCAACAAGACTAAGAGATAGACTTGGAAGTGCACCGAGCTACACACATGCTATTAGAAGCTATAAGAAAGGAGAAAAACGAATAATAAAAGAAGAAGAAAACGAGGAACTCCCAGAGTTCAAAACAGAAGAGGAAGGCGACTTCGAAACAGAGAGCTTCGAAGACGCAGAAGAATGGGTAGGGACACCATGTCGGTGTCATTCTGCACACGCGGTCCCCAGGTCAGGACTTAAGGACCTGGCGACCTTCGAATAATGAATAATCGCGAGCATTGCGTGTTAATGATACTTGATGTCTCCTTGTAATTTGGCAATATATTTTTTTATTATAAACTAAATAACCTTTACTCTAGCATCAGCGCGACGGTAATTTTAGTGTTTCGAGGCTTCACCCCGTGACACTTTTACCCATTGCGGGCTTCAAAATTTGAGACAGAGGATGGTACATTGCGCGCGCCGAGAGGAACCTGCGTTCCCCGGCATAGGTAAGGAAAAGACTGTATGTTACCCAGGCTACAGTATAATCAGGGTTTCCCCAAAGGTCACGCGGAAATCCGATGGCAAATATATTTTTTAATAATAATAAACAAAACAAGTATCGCAACGGATGAAGAGGGGTGAGAAAAAGTACTCGTACGCAGGAGCGACAAATCTTGCAACCTTAATGTTACAGGTTAGGAGTCCACCTGGATGTTAAGGAGACGTAGGGGAAAGGATTCCAAAAGCAGTACAAGTCCGAAAAGGATAGGGTGAAAAGGCGAGATAATTGGAGTTTTTTTCTTTGACAGGTATAGGTCAACATTTTGCTGAGAGGAACAGCATGAAAAGGATGCTGTTCGACTAGCAGAGTAGCAGATCTTTTTTATAGGAGTAAATATAAAAATTGGGGTTAATTTAATAAATATAACCGTACTTCTAAGTCTCAACTAACAGTTCTGAAATGATGTAAAGAGCGGTTACTTGAGTAGTAAGAAAAATAGTAAAAATATTAGGGGGTAGAATAGAAATATTACATCAGCTGGGAATAGTATGAGAGGTATTAGAAAAAAAAAATATTCTAGAAACGGGTAGACTCTCAAGTTTTCAGAAAATAAGTATAGGATAATATTTGGGAATTAGGAATAATTAACAAATGCTTTTGGGAAACAGCCTAGGCTTAATTAGAAAAAAAAACAGTTTAATTTTATAGTGGAATATCGCGCATTGGGAATAAGTAAATAATAAATAATTAGCATATCGGAGAAACAGATTAATCATTAATCATTAATAAGTAGAATAATTAGGTCAAAAGAATTCCACCTATATCTCAAGGGACGAGGTATGTACCGAGTGGCCATTAGGTTATTACCGAAACCCTAAAGATTAAGTGAGGAATTAATAGTTCTGTAAATTTTGGAGAATAATATACGTTAAATAAATAATACGGAATATAAATAATTACGGAGAAGGGTAGAATTTTGGAAAATTTTGAATTTCAGTTTAGATTGTGTTAAAGAATTTTTTTTTTGGAAATTTTTTTTTTGAATTTTTCTTTAAAAAAAAAAAAAAAAAAAATTTTTTCTGAAAACAAAAAAAAAAAAAAATTTTTTTCAAATTCACTTTGGAAATTGATTTTGGAATTTTTTTTTAGAATTTTTTTTTAGAATTTTTTTTGGGGGAATTTCTATTGACATTTTTTTTTTGATAATAAAAGGCTTGATAATGATATTCCACGGTTACTAATCTTGATTAAAAATTGGAAAACTGTTTTTTTTTTCTTTAAATCGAGATGAATATATAGGAATAGCTTCAATACGGGGAAAATATACACTTAGGGATAGGAAGCAATTATTTAACTTCACACAGTATAAGATATTTAAATAGGTGGATAACAATTAAGGGAGTTTCTCTTATACTAAAAATAAGAACACTTGTATACTTAGCTTTAAGATACCAGTGCGCGGGTGACGTGCGCAACACAAATTATAAAAGACAGAAAAGAAATCAATGGTTATCTCTGTTGTAACAGGTGCAGGGGTAATAGAAAAACCACCATCCAGGGCACAAAGCAGCAATGGTTCAACACCGTAAAACCCTTATCACGTTACTAATATGGCTAGCGTTCACCGTCCAGCAAATCGATAGCTTAATCGCGTATGACTGTTCGGATTCACAGACTAATGTATCGGTTATCTCATTAAAAGACGTTCAACAATGCCCGTCGCCGGAGTCGGCATACGTGAGTGCGAAGGTAAACGTTCAAGTCATACAACGAAATGAACTAAAAACACAAAAAGTATGGACTTGTCTAATTGAAGTTTCGCGAGTAATGTTCTACTGTGGCATGCACAGCCACACGTCAATAGTTAACGGAGGTCTATCAAACACCATCCACAAATTGGGAGCAGAAGAATGCAAGGCGCTACACCGATATCAAGAACTTAAGCTGTTTCACCAAACCATAAGCAACATACTAATGAATGGTACCACTACAGCATCAGTAACGATAGAAGGCAAACTAGATAATACAGGGTCATGTAAAGGCGTAATGTACCAAGAAAATGGTAACGTCTGGACAGATGTGGTCATAGTCGCATCAATCAAAGTCCTCGCCAGGGATTACTTAGCAGCAGTCAGCCTAGAAGATAACGAAATACATTTACAAGGAGGAATCACATGTCCATTTCTAATAGGATATTGCATGGATTCAACATTAGGAGAATCAGCCTGGTCAAGTTACGAACCAATAACTTGCGAAGATCACCTAAGCCAGTTGTACAAAGGAAATGCAGAAATGGTAACAAATAAAGCCACAATGGAAGAAGTCATAGTAGTAGAAGAAGGCACAAAAATATTTTCACTAACAATCCAAAAACGAGCAATGGTCTGCGGAATAGAAGTCTGGCAAACAGAACATCCAAGAATAATTATAAGCAAACAAAACGACGGAAGAGGCTTAAACCCAACAATGCCATTGTTACCACAAAATGTCAACCTCATGAACTATATCAACAGTAAATTTTTGTACATAGAACAAGCATATAAAAGAGACATAGATCGATTATATGTAGATACAATACACCGAAGGTGTTTAATGAGGAGAGAAATCCTAAAGAATCGACTACTAATGGCACCGATACTACCAAACGCAGTAAGCCAACTGATGCAACATGCACCGGGATACGTTGGAAGAGTACTCGGGGAAGCGCTGTATATATTAAAGTGCACACCCAAGTCACTAAATATAAGAAGAACAAACAAATGTTACCATGAACTACCAATACTAGTTTCAAACCAGTCCAGATTTATGGCACCATTGACAAGGATCATACAAAACCATGCAGAAGAAGTAGATTGCAATCAGTTGATTCCGCCACTATATTTCCTAGATGACCAATGGATAGGATTAGCACCACATCCAACAGTTTCGACTCCACCAAAGGAGTTAGCCGTAGAAGCAGAACCTAACCTGGAATTTTCTCCAATCCAACCAATAGGCGCCCAGGGCTTATACACCCAAAAAGAAATAACAGAAGCTCAACGAACTTTAACATTTGGAACTGAACAAAAAGCAGTACAAAATATTTTCGCACGTCGAGCGGCAGGAATGGAAGCAAATAGTCAAGGATACTCCCTATCAAATATGTTTGAAGCTGCGGAAATGAAAAAATTAGCTGAATCAACCATCAAAGAATTATGGGGATGGTTCTCCGAAATTGGAACATTTATGAGTGGCCTCATAGGATTCTATTGTATATTCAAAATAATACAATATACTTTAGGGGTAGTACTAAATGGCTTGCGCATCTATCAAACTTTAGGATGTGGCATAGTCATATTAGCGAGTGTATGGAATACCCTAACGTCTTGGGTCATACACAGAAAACAGAGAGAAAAGACTCTCAACCCTGAAGAAGTGAAGCTAGAAACAATAACAACCCTCGAACCGGGATCCTCAAGGGCCTTAACGGAAGAACAAATCGCGGCGCGAGATCATTGGACTGACAAATGTAAAAGTGTCGAAGGGTGCTTAAATGGTAGTGACTCTAATCTTTTGGAAAGTAAAACATTAACCGGTCGCGATGAACAAAGTTAAGTGCGCGCGGTAGCAGCAGTAGCAGTAAATAAACAGTCAATCATTTTAAGGGCGAACACGCAGAAGCCATAGCAGTAACTAGCGAAAAGGGTAGTACGGCCATCAAAAAAAAAAAAAGAAGAAAAGGTAGTGCAGTGGCGTACGCAAATATAAAGTAATAGAAATTGTAAGTGCGGGTCTTGTCAACTTTATTGTAATAGGCTAAGTTTTAATAGTATAGAAAAGGTATTGGACTTGTAAGTCCCAATACTTTTATAAAGGAGGGAGTAGTGTAATAATCAGAGATTTCAAAGAAAATGTGTATAGAAAAAAAAGAACACTCAGTATAATAAAAAAATTGTATTAACAAGATATATTTCAAAACATTTTTATGCAATACGATAACATACGGATTTCGAAAGACACACGGGTAGCTAAAACAAAAAAAAGCCTTAGTCGGGTTTTTCTATGGGTTACAAAGTAAGTTCAAAATACAAGCGGATGTTACACAATTTAAAATATCATATTTTGTTTATAGAAGTTCATATAATTCACTAAAAACCACGTAGCTAAATGCAAAGCTGACTCAGCTTCTTGTTGAGCTACAAAACAGTACCTTTTGTCGAGACAACAAAAAAAAAACAAGGAGCCCATGTTGAGATGGGTACGTCAGAAGGTGTGGCTAAACAAAAAAAGGGACAACGTAATTGGTTAAAATTATTATAAACAAACGAGGAAATAATTTTGTAGGTAACGGCCATAATGAAAAGGGAGTGTTCATAGGTTTTGGCAGTGGAAAAATTAAGGAGTCGAGCTAGATCATCGCGGGGGGAGACGACTCAAGAAAAAAAAACGGGCTCACTGGGATAACTAAATGTTTTATTAATTATTGTTTTTTTTGATTTTTAAGAGAAAAATTCGCGGCGCGACCGGGTTTTGTGTAATCTCGCACCTTGGTTAATAGTGTTACCTAACAGGCTAATACAGAGCGACCACCTATATACAGGTGGGGATTTACAGTCAACCCTTAAGACGACAGGGGTAAGTCCATTGAGACAATAACTAACTTTATCTTTCGAGTTATATGGTATCAACTTGTAGCTCGATAAAAATTGTTTGAGCGATTATAATACTCTCTCCTTTTGCTGTAATAAAATAATTACAGATAGTTTTAGTTTATTGGGGACAAATTTGTAATACCGGGAAAATAGACATTCATTAGATTTATGACGTATTTTGTGTCGAATTGAATAGCCCTTAAACTTTGTGACAATGGTGAAATTATGTTAGATTTAATGGCATGTCACCGGCTTGTATCAGTTCTTTCAATTTTCATTTCAACATCGTAAATTCCATTTTATGAAGGGATAAACGATTTGTTATTTAGATAACGTTAATACCTTACAATTGAATCCATCGTCATAAACTTTGCTCAACTTTTTTTGCTAGGAACTCTGTTTAAGTTCCTTGTGTTTTATTTATCGAGTTTATTTTTATTTTGTTACGTCAATCTTTCTAAATTTCAATTTTACTCATTATATTTGTTTAATTTACCAATGGGTTTTATTTTAACCCCCATACACCCCAGTGAAAGTTATTAGGTGAAAAACCACTTAGTATCTGAGGAAAAGAAAACATCAACTAACAAAAAAAAAAGGTTTCACGCATTTAAGCCGTGACGAATCACGCCCTAATAGGATATTTAATTTGGTAGAAAACTATAGTGCCCAAACCGCTCAACTAGACTTGATAGACATCTAAGTTAGACCTATAAGTAAGTACCCTTTTCAGTTTATGTAAGTTCTATTTAAAACCAATGCAGGGTTAAAGTATAGTTCAGTCAATAAGTAGTATAGAGAAATAATACCCCCAAATAAGATAATAAGAGGGTAACAAAAGCAGTTATTACAGAGTAGTAGGAATCTGCAGAATTATTATAGTCATAGTACTGTGGTTGGTCAATATTGAAAAGTTCTCCGGATGTAAATTTTGGTTGTGATCGAAATTGGGGTTGGAATTGTGTATTGCCTCTTCTGGCGTTGGTATTAAATGTATTATGAGAAACACCGCTCATGGGTGTGGGTCTAGGTCTGTTAAAATTAGGGTTTGGTTTCCAAACATTTGTGGGAGCTCTAAGAGGTTGTTGTGTGCCGAATACTTGGCGATTCGTAGGGAATCTTTGATGGGTAGGTCTGGGTTGGACATTTATAGGTCCGCGGGGAAATTTATAAGAAACATTTTGCTGAGGTTGGAAATTTGGTTGAAAATTTGGTTGAAAATTTTGTTGAAAATTTGGTTGAAAATTTGGTTGATAATTTGGTTGATAATTTGGTGTATTAAAATTCATGTTAGAAGAATTAAAGTTACCGTTATATTATTGATTAAATTTTGGTGTTACTCTAGGTTTAATATTATCTGTATTGGGTTTTTGCAAATGGAGACTATTAATTTCCTCAATAACATTTTGCCTAGCTTCTGCAAGTGTTTTTGGTTTTATTGCTCTAATTGTAGAGCCTTAAGGTTCTTTAAGACCTGCTAAGAATATTTTTAAAGCATATTATAAAAATCCTTTTTTACAGTTGCACTAGCTTGGACAGTTTCATGACAGTCAACAAAATTATGAAGAGCACTTAAGTTTGACATTACCCTAGTGTAGAAATGTAAGGCAGGTTCATTAGAATTTTGTCTTATTTGATCTATGTCGAATAATAAGCCATTCTCATCGCGCTGATCACCGAAGTGAGCTATTAATGAACTTTTAACTGTTTCCCAATCTTTAGTAGTACAAATACTGTAAACTTGTCGTGCAGGACCAACTAATTTTGAATATATTCCAAAAATTAAACTTACGTTTTGTACACTGCCAGAACTTTCTGGGGATGGATCCCAGTAAGTATTTATTAAAGTATTGGCAGTTTCTAGAAATGAAGCTAATTCTAAAGGATTTCCATCAAATTTTGGTACTATTTCTAACAATTTTGGATCAAATGTTGGGGTCGGCATTATTGTTGAATTTGATTCTTCGTTAATAGATAAATTACTAAAACGAGAGCTAATCTCTATATCTAAACTATAATCTTCTTTGTTAGATACGTTAAAACTAAATTCTGATTCTAAACTATTAGAACTAAGCTCACCGTCGGTCTCCGCAATGGAATTTTCGGATGAGGAGAATGACATAGACAGGAAAAGGATAGATAAATGAAGGCAACTTACAGTATTATCACGATGATGTCCATAAGGGCCTCGAGACTTCACTTCTTATTCTAATTTTCTTTTGACACTTTTCAAGGTAGAGGTTCTCAGTTTACTTAACAGTTTCTGCACTTTTCGCGATTCTGACACTTTCCAATACGAATGTTATCAGTGTTTTTATTTCACTAAACTAGGTTCGGTAACTTTTCTAAAACGAGGTTTTTTCCGAATTAACAGTAGATACTGAAGGATTATTTGCGATAAATGTCCTTTTGGAATCCTACTGACTGCGCCACTTTATGTTTCTTGATATAAAAAGTTATTTTTTAAAAAACATTTTTTATTTGAATTTAAATACAATACGTGTTTTTATCTACAAGTCTACAATCATTCTGATGAAAATATTAATTATTAAATAAAACGTTAACTTTTGCCGAATCAGCACGTGTGACGTGCCGGCCATGGAGGAAGGATTATTAAGAGTTGCCGTTTCTTTGTAGAAATTTGGCAACATGTTTGCTTGCAACGACCTGTGGGGTGGAGGAGTAGAACTAATCTTACTCTGTCGGTAATGTAGTTACCAGCAGTATTACCATCATCTCTTACTCTGTCGGTAATGCAGTTACCCGTAATTTTATATTTAATTTGAAAATTGGCGGGTTTTTTTAAAGGAGAATTTACTTTTGCAATTATTTTCTAACTAATACGAAATATAGCCATACAAAATTTTGATAGTAATTTTTTTAATTTTTTAGTGAAATAAAAAACATGTACGTGTAGCTAAAATATGTTCCTCTCGAGCCACTTTTTCAAAATTTAATCAAATTTTGATGGCAATAAATCGCAAAATTTTGTTTTTATAAAGATTTCAAAAATTGAGAAAATAATTAAATCAAATTTCGGAATAGTGGCTCCAGAAAATCAGACATTTCAGTTTTACCTGAAGGTATATATTTTTCATTCACTAAAAAGTAAAATTAAACTATAGAAATATTTGTGGCTCTATTTCGTATTGTTTAGCAAAAGATAATTGCTTAAGTAAGTTTTCCTCTTAATTATAATTAAAATTTTCCTTTTTTATTAGCTGTTTGTAACAATTATGAAATGCCCAATAAAAATGTAAAATTCTATGACAAATAATTATGAGGGATAAAATAAATATCATACAAAGTTTTATATAATTATATTTACTAAAAATTCCCAAGAAAAATAAATAAAAAATATATCAAAGAGATGGCAATACAAAAAAATATTTTTCATGCACTTCACCCCCATACAAGCGAGCTAATGTGAAGCAAGAATGTCTATTATTATTATTATTATTATTATTATTATTATTATTATTATTATTATTATTATTATTATTATTATTATTATTATTATTATTATTATTATTATTATTATTATTATTATTATTATTTACTATGGCGCTCCCGGACGTCTTATAAATGATTCTTTAAGAAAGTTACTCTAATATCACAAACATTACATTACTATTTCGGTACGTTAACTATCTTTGGCTAACAAAAATCAGAATTTGCATAACAAATAATTAATTTACTTAACTATATAAAAACTAATGTCTAAGTAAATTAATTTTTAAAATAAACAAAAAACAAAACAACAAATTCTTCTTGAATCTTAGGAAATCAGACAATAGCAACCATCCATATAAACTGAAACAGAAAAAAATTAAATGCAGTAACTTAAAATAATTTTGTTTGTCTTTTAGACATTGCAGCAGCCCTCATACTATCATTATAATACTTTCTTATTATTAATAGTAGACAAGTTTCAACTAAATGAGAAAAGACGTCTGTTTTATGTTCTTTATATGTAAACCAGAGACGGCTTGTGGCCTAGTCTGTGAGGAAGCTGGCTCATCCTATATACTTTATACAAATATATATTTCTATTAGAATACAATGTAATATTTCTGCTTTTTGAATTCTTATAGACATATATTTTTATTAAGTATATAGGGTGTGCCTTTTAAAAGTAGTCTCCTCATAGACTAGGCCACGAGTCGCCTCTGATGTAAACCATTTAAAATCAACATGGTCTGACAAAAAAGTTTAATTTTTTGAATTATGTTGTCAATATGACCCAAAAGTTGTGAAACTATTTCAAGAATTTTTTAAAGAAATTCAATAACATTTCTTTGTACATAAATAAAACGTCTTTTATCATAATTTTCTTTAAAATAAGTAAAAGTATCGATGGTCTTCTATCATGTCTGTAAATTAACTTTACACTCTTTGCAGTCAAAACTATTAAGTTTCTTAATAAACCCTGCAACATAACTAGTGGCTAGACTCAAATTCTGTTTTATTTATTAATTTTGTATATATTATTAGAATGAACTTTATCCTCACAGGACTCTGTTTGGAGGTGTGATAACAATATTACTAAGTACTACTATCTTTGGTGTATCTAGTTTTGAGGATGCTAAAGCAAGGTAAAGCAAATCTTTTAGCAGTCTTGAACGATTTGTGTTTGTAAACAATTTTGTATCAAAATATGATTTTCACATAATGTATAATGATTGGGGTTGTAAGTGGAATGTTTAAAATACGACACCATTCCGTTCTTTGATCAATATCAGATGGAAATTTAAAAATGTTTGTTCTTAAAATTTACGTTTGGAATGGGCCTTATAAAATGTACTATAACAATTAGAAATTATGCGTTTATAATTAATTCTGCCTGGTAAATACATGTTAAAGCATCAAAATACCTTTACTTGATTTTAAATAATCCTAAATAACTTATATCTAAAAAAATAAAAGTAGTTCCACTCACATGTTTTTGTCGACAACCAAAAACCAAATCATAACATAACCACACATTTGTTTGATTTTGATGTTATTTGTTGACAGCGCGCGCGGGGCCCGCTATAGCGGGCAGCCAGCAGTCATGCAGCGGACAGAAAGCTATCTTCACATAGTACAAATAACTAAGTGAATGTATGTTTTTTTTAGTTTGTTGTAATATATGAATTAAAATTTTTGAAACAACACTTTTTGTGTGTCACTGAACGAGATGTTATTAAATTAATCAATGTGCTTTACATTTTAATACAATTTTGCTATTGTAAAACGGACTTCAGAGCACCCAAGCGCGGAGGAGTATGCGCAGAAACGTGTTTACGTATTGTGCATATGATATAAACCCCCATGGTGCCGGCGATGTGGTCGATGTTCGATTCCATATATGGTGGTATTTATGGATGGTTTCTGATAACGTTCGTAGTTCCTATAACATAACTTGGTCCATTTAACTTGAGATAGCGCGATATCTCAAAAACAGTAAGTTTTTCAAAAAAAAGTTTAAATAAAAGTTGTTAGGCGTTACGGGGGAGATGTAATGATGAATTTTTTTTCTACACTGACAACTTTTTGAAGGTTTTTTCAAGGTTAACTCTCTTATTTTAAATAAAAATATAGATTTTTTTATTTCAGAATCTTGTTGTATGTAGAAAAGCAAATAAGTTTTGTTTAAAGAAATTTTTTATAGAATTGCATCTTCAGTAGATAAAAAATAAAATAACATTTTTTTTTCAAAATTTTATAATATTGAAATGGTTTTCTAAAAATGTTTTTCTTCTTACAAAAAATTAAATGACACAATTATCATATCAAACAAAACAAAAATTAATGTAACAAATGCTCAAAATGATGACTATCAACTTCAACATATTTATCAATTCTTCTTATGAAGCTTTCGTGATACTGAATAAGAGTTTCTCTGTTGACAGCTCTACAAGCATTTCTTATGCGTTCCATCATATTTTCCGGGGTAGTAGGACCTTCTTAATAAACTATTTGTTTGAGATGGCCCCATAAGTAGAAATCACAAGGCGTTATATCAGGTGATCTAGCAGACCACGCAACAGGGCCACCTCTTCCTATCCATCGATTAGTGTACTGCTGATCTAACACTTAACGAGAAATTATGGCATAATGAGCAGGGCAGCCATCATGTTGAAACCACATACCTGCCCCTATTTGAAGGGGTACATCATCAATTAGATCTGGCAAATGTTGTTGTAGAAAGTCCCGATATTTTGGCCCATTCAATGTTCCTTCAATAAAATACGGACCAATCAACATGTCTCGAATAATTCCGCACCACACATTCACGGACCAAGGGCGCTGATGTTCTACTTCCCTTCATTTGTCGCAAACCATGAATTATTAAAACATTATAAAAAAAATTAATATTGAATTTTTTATCTGCTTAAGTTGCCATCGTATAAAAAAACTTTGTAAACGAAACTTATTTGCTTTTTTTCAGGGAACCAGATTCTGAAATAAAAAAATCTATATTTTCATTTAAAAAAAGAGAGTTAACCTTAAAAAAACCTTTAAAAAGTTGTCAATTACATCTCCCCCGTAACGCCTAACAACTTTTATTTAAACTTTTTTTTTGAAAAACTTACCGTTTTCGAGATATCTGGACCACCCTGTATATATAATCTATTTATTAGCCGACTTACCTTTTCTGATCGGTTGGGATTGTAAAAAAACTCAATTTGCAATTACATATATTCTTCGTTTGGACACTTAGTTGCCGCACAAACCACTCTACTTTTACGTTTACTCATTGTTCTCGAGTAAATCAAATCAAACGAAAATATAGAAACTAATATTAATTAAAAATATTCAATTAGAAGAAATAATACACATCTATGTCGTTCAGTATATATTGAAAATCTAACAAATACCATTTGGACGTTAGACGAAGAAAGGAAAACTGCTCTCCCTTTCTCCGTTTAACCACGCCCTTTCGATGGCAAGGGTAGGATGTTGCATGTATATTGTAGTCCGACAATTATTTTATTTCTCTCTAATCAATACTATTGTGTTTCTATACCGTTCTACCATTCAAAGAAATAGGACTAGTAGGGATGCTCCTTGGTGGAACCGTCATCTGTCAAACTTACGATCCGAAGTGAGGAAGCTCTATAATAGGGCCAAGCACAGCGGAGATTGGCAGAGCTACACCGAGGCGCTTACTACCTACAACAAAGAAATCAGGAAAGCAAAACGTAACAGCTTTAGAAAATTCTGCGAGGATATTAACTCTACACCTGAGGCAGCGAGACTGCACAGGGTCCTGGCAAAAGGGAGAGTTGATACAGTTATGGCATTAAAGAAACCAAATGGAAGCTTCACGGAGAGTGAGGAGGAAAGAGCTCGCCTCTTACTCGAAACTCACTTTCCTGGAAGCACACCTTTTCTAATAAGGGACACAACTAAGGTAAGCAGATCCCCAAGAGAGGCCGCTGTAGTGGCCAAGCATATATGCAGCAGAAATCGGTTACGGTGGGCCGTAAACACTTTTAAACCGTTTAAGTCTCCAGGTGTGGATGGAATATTTCCTGCCCTGCTTCAGCAGGCACAGGAGGAATTACTACCACACATAATCCGGCTATCCCGGAGCAGTCTGGAGCTGGGATATATACCAGAAGCATGGAGAAGGGCCAGAGTCACCTTTATTCCAAAAGTAGGGAAAAAGGATACCACACATCCTAAATCTTTCCGTCCAATCAGCCTCACATCCTTTGTATTAAAAACAATGGAGAAGGCTGTTGATAACTATATCAGAACAGAAGTCCTGGAGAGGGTGCCACTCCACCACAGCCAACACGCGTACCGAGCAGGAAGATCTACAGAAACTGCCCTGGTACAGTTGACTGATGTAATCCAGGATGCACTGACAAACAAAGAAACGGTCGTGTGTGCCTTTCTAGACATAGAAGGAGCTTTTGACAACACGCCACACGAATCTGTAAAAAGAGCACTTGCATACAGAGGAGTAGATAACATCACATCCAGATGGATGGCTCAGCTGTTATCTTCGAGAACTGCAGAGACATAGATAGGGCAGGACACCATCTCCATCTGCACAACCAGAGGATGTCCACAAGGAGGAGTTCTATCCCCACTAATGTGGAGCCTAATCGTAGACGAACTTCTATGCAGATTGACTGACCTCGGCATACCCTGTCAAGGTTATGCCGACGACATAGTCATATTTGCTAGTGGCAAGTTTAGTAATATCCTGTGTGATATAGTCCAAAGAGGACTAGAACATACCAAAAGATGGTGCCGTGAAGTGGGACTTAGTATAAACCCTTCAAAAACAACACTAGTAGCCTTTTCAAGAAAAAGAAAACTTAATCTCAAAACCGTTAAATTAGACGGGATAGATATAGAATGGAAAAATGAAGTCAAATATCTAGGCCTAACCCTGGACAACAAACTTCTCTGGAACACACATGAGAAGGAAGTAGTAAATAAGGCCACAAAAGCCCTAATGGTATGCAGAAACATGGCGGGTAAACGATGGGGATGTAACCCAAACATATTGCGATGGATGTATACTGCAATAGTGAGACCAATCATCACTTACGGGGCTATAGCCTGAAGTAACAGAACTAGTTTAGTTACTACGTGAGCTAATATCTCAAAAGTACAAAGACTAGCCTGTGTTTGCATTACTGGTGAAATGAGAACTTGTCCTACGGCCGCAATGGAGGTGATCTTAAACCTCACCCCTCTACATTTGATGATAGAGAATGTGGCAAAAAGGACACGATATAGAATGATCAGGAGCGGAGTAATCAGACGAAAGTCTACTTGCTTCAGGACTAAAGATACCTGGGACATGCCCCAGGATGAAATGCAAAAGAAGTACAGTTTTGTGAAAAACTTCAAAACCACAGAGCTGGGCTGCAAGAAAGAATGGAGCCAAGAATCCATCGCGCTTGCAACCGAAAGACGTGCTATTCAGTGGTACAAGGACGGTTCCAAAACCATAGAAGGAACTGGAATAGGAGTGTATGGGCCGAGAACCAAGCACTCTGAAAGCTTGGGAAAATACCCAAGCATCTTCCAGGCGGAAATTCACGCTATCGAGAAGTGTATCCAGTTTAACATCGAGAGAAACTATCATAGACAAGAGATTATCATCATGTCCGATAGTCAAGAAGCCATCAAAGCGCTGAGTTCTTACGTAATCAGCTCAAAAATGGTATGGAGATGCCTAGAACAATTGAATGAGCTAGGCGAGAAAAATAGAGTTACTCTCACTTGGGTCCCGGGACATAACGGGGTACAGGGTAACGAGATTGCAGATAGTCTTGCAAGGAAAGGGGCTCAAACACCCTTTGTAGGACCTGAGCCGTTCTGCGGTATCAGCAGTAACATAATATTAGAAGAGATTAAAAAAGAATTGGGTAGTAGAAGAACCGATAATTGGAACAATCTCTTGGGGCTGAGACAGGCCAAGATACTTCTGGGTGAATATAACCAAAAAAGATCGGAAGCCTGCATCTGCCTGAGCAAGAACAGGCTACGTATTGTAACAGGGATCCTTACCGGGCACTGCCGACTAAAATGACACCTAAGTAAACTGAGAGTAGTAGAGGATAGTGAGTGCAGATTCTGTGAGGAGGAGGACGAAACCTCCATTCACATCCTAACTGAATGTGTAGCACTCCAGAATCCAAGGGCACTATATCTAGGAGGATATCAAATAGAAGAGGGAGACTTACCTAACTTGAAGCCACTTCAAATCCTACACTTCCTTGAGAAAATAGGATTGGAAGGGTCGCTATAGGCATTGAGACATTTCCTTAGTGCAGTGGCGACAGAAGGGGGCACAATAGATCTTTTAGGTCGCAGTGTATTAACACCCCATTATCAACATAACATACTATTACAAGGAAAACCAAGTTACCGTACTGTAATAATCATACTTTTTAAGTGTTTTATTTAATGGTTGTATTGTATATAATTAGAACGATAAACAGTAATAAAAATCTAGTAAGTCACAACAGTGAAATCTTAAAATGCCCTATACAGTTTTATAAATAATTTAAGGCAAAATTTAAAAGTATAATTTTTATATTTCTATTAGTTTATTTAAACTTTTTTAGGTGCAATGGGATTACGATACTCATACATTTTATAATTCTTATTGATTTCTGGTTTATTTAAAGAAATTTAAGTTACAACTTCAATTTTATTATATCATAGCCATGTTGAAATATGGGCCCCTCACAGGGGTCATATTAGGGTCACGTCACTTTAATTTACTTTTTTACTAGTAAAAATGCCTGCATCATACGAAAATAGAAAATATGTGTGCAAAAACGTAAGAAAAACCTGGAGCAAATGAAGCAAAAAAACGCCTTAGCCATACTCCAGAGAAAACGAATTTAACTGAAATAGCCAGTAGCTTCAACTAGTTGTGAACTGGAACCAGAACCACAAGAAAGCACTTCAAGAAAATTTTATATTTTTTGTTGTGTAAATGTTTATTCTTTTGCTAAAAATTTGATTTTGGTATCTGGCCCATATTCCAAACCATTTTTTCTCTATTTTGTGTAGTGAAATGTATTTATTTTAGAATAAAGCAAAAATATTTTTAAAAATCTCTTACATAATGTTGTTGCAAGATTTTATACTACATTACATTCTCATTTTAGTCAACACATGAAAGAATATAAAAAAGGGCCCTATATTTGGACCAGTTCCTCTAATTTTCACTATATTTTTTAGTTATTGAGATTAAATTAAATATAATTAAAAATAAGTAATTCTTGTGAAGAATCGATAAATAATAGTATTTCACAAGATATCCGTCTCTATTTACAAATAAATTGTAAATTTTATTAAAACTAAAACTAATTTAAATTTTTAGTATTAAATAATAGAGGTTAGTTGGCTTATTAGTACAGAGGTAGAGTACTGGCTTGTCATATTTCTAGATTCTATAAATAAAAAAATTAAAAATAATTCCAAAGTTCCTAAAAGTTATTTGTTTTTGTTTAAATTGTCATATGCTGCGCAGTAACAAAATAACCGTGAGAAAGCTTCCAGATTCTGGATTCTAAATTTACTAACATCGGTAAGTACCTATTGTTTCTTATAATAGATGACTTATATACAAGGGAAGAGCAACCAACTTAACCAAATAAAATTGACACTAATGACATAAGAAATCGAGTCACATAAAGAGGCTGTTTTTTGTTTACTTTTGGTTTTTCTTGTCTACTTTTATGCCATTTACATACCATGGTGTACCCGTAAGGTAAAAAAGACTTTTTAGTTTAGGGTATTTTACATTTAAAGATTGAAAAAATTTGTCAACGTCAGCTGTCAATTATGTTGATGATAAAACACAGGCATAACCATAGATGGGCATAACGTAACTAGTTTTGTATATGGTTGCATAGTGTATAGAACTTGTATTTGTAGCAGCAGCATTTTTGCATTTGACATAAGTATATAAAACTAAATGAAAAAAATGTTTAAAGAAACCGGGAGAAACACAAATAGACTATTAACAATAAAAAATAAGTCGCATTGCTACGCCTATATTTTGACATTATCGACAGCTGATATTGACAAATGTCGTTAACCTTTAAATATAAAATACCCTAAAATAAAAAGTCTTTTTTACGTCATGGGTACAACATAGTATCTTAAATAGCATAAAAGTAGATGAGAAAAACCAAAAATTGAACAAAAAAACTGCCTCTTTATGTGACCCGATTTCTTATGTCATTAGTGTCAATATTATTTTCTCAAGTTGGTTGCACTTCCCTTGTATAGAAGTCCTCTATTTCAAATGATCTAAGACATCTTCCCCAAATTCGTCATCAGCTCTTCGACTATAGTCATTAGTCATTAGTCATTAACAGCAAACCGGACCTCTCGCGAAAGGCAAAAATGTTAGGATTTTCTAAAATATAATTGTATTTAAATGCGCGCCACTGCGAATACTTCGCGATTTTGTGTTTCGAGAATATTGGGAGCTTTAAAGTGTTACGATAAGGCAGCACTATACGGAGATATTTAAGAAAAAAAGTTGGAAAACCGTCTCATTTTAAAACTACTAGATATTTATTTAAACAAAAAGCAGCAAATTTTCATAGATTTAATACGGTATGGAGCGTAAATGTTTTTTTTAAATGCCTTTTAAAATAATCGAGGGTTTACAAAAATTAAGGTTTCTCCACCTTAAGTTTTGTTATTATTATAATAGCCTGTAAATTTCACAAAAATCGGAATAAAAATAAAGGCTCAGAAGGACCTACTATATCTTAGACTACAAGTATCTTTTATATTGCGACGCAGATAATTCTGATGTCAATTCATATCATATAACATAAGAATGTATCAATGTTTAATATTCCTAAACATATTTTCCTTTTTTCAGTTTTAATGAAGGACAAAAGTCAAGATCTATTTACGGAATGGTACAACCGATTCATGGAATCATCTACATTGACGAAGTTTGACACAACGATATTGAACGTTGATGATGCCCTCGACAAAACAAAAAGTAAATTCAATTCAACTAAAATAGTTTAATTTTTAGGCAGAGTAAATTGTATTAATAGATTTGTTCAGAGATAATTTTTAATTATTTGCAACTTCGGCAATACAAAGGATCCAGCCATACGGCACCCTGAGATTAATTTGTGATTATGTTTGGAAATATCTTAAGAGAAAAAATATAATATTAAATATTAAAATCACAGAAGGATGTTACGAAGGTTATTTCTTGAACAGCATTCATTTTCTGGAGTTGTTTATATATTTTTATTGTATGAAATCAAAAAAGGTCTAGCAGAATTATATATGTATTAAATTTCTACCGAAACTACTTAAATCTCCATGCTAGAGAGGATAGCCGCGAGATTAGTGTGCATTCACGGTATCGCGGCAGTTAAGCCGTGCTGCTCCGGTCACGTCTTGGCTGAGTGACCGCTGGACTTAGCCGACTAGCGGTTAACCATCGGTGACATGGAATGAATGAATTTATGATGCATGGGAAAGAGTAAGGCATCCAAATGGTGACACCATAGGCCACCTGCGTCTCATTGCCGCCATGCGAACCCTAAGAGGAGGGGCAGCAAACTGAACCCCAAACCTGATTGAAGAAAGCCAGTGGCTGGACCCAAGCATAATTGGGGGAGTCTGCCGGAATCCATCGGATGAGGGGGGGGGAGCAGAGGGATGCCTGAAAGGGTGCAAGAAAAACGTAATCTTCATAACTCTCAAAAGTACTAAAAAATCATTTTTTATATACATACTGTTTCCGTTAAAGTCCGCATCATTTAGAGTTTTATATACAGTTTGTTAATATGAGAAAAAAACAAATATTATTTCTTAAAATTTGAAATATTAAAGGAACAAGTGGGTTTTTGTTTGTTTTCTGTTCACCTGCCGATTTGAACGAATTTTGACAACTTTGATTATGTTCATGTTTTCTTCACATAATTTTTTTTTTAATTCTAAAATCCGAAAAGACAAGATGCAATCTGTCGAAGTGTTTTTTGTTTAAAAATGTTTCTTATTGGATATTTAAAAAAAACAAATATTCTGGAAAAGTATATCATACTTGATGCAAAGTGCATGTCTTTAGTTTCAACAATTCATAGCAAACTTCGCAGAATTTATTTTTAACAAAGTACAAAATGGCATTTCAGTTAAGAAGTGCCACAAATCTAAATTTTTAAATGTATATATTTACCAAATAATAGACCAATCGAATTTTTGAGAAATAACCTTACTTATTGTATTTATTTTGAAAAAATATGTTCGACATAAAAAATCATAAACGTCATTTTTTATTGTTCTCGAAGCAAAATTTTGCAACTACTAAATAATAAAAAAAAAATATTAGTAAATGATCGAAAAATCTAAATACGACACTAGAATTTGAAAATATTAATATTTCAGTCCAAGTGGACTAGTATAACACATCAATGCGTGACCCAGCACCCAATAAAATTGCAATATATTTAAACGCACGACTCTACAATTGGATGTCACAGTCAACGTGGATTTACTAAAATAGCAAATCCCGTGAGGTGAGAACAAATATAGAACCACGAACGGTCAAAGAAGTCAATAAAAAATACGAAAATATACGAGTGATAAAATTTTGCATGTTCCTTAGCAAACGGAAGCAACGATGCCAAACTTACATTTTTTCTGAGAAAAATCGATAAATTCTACAAAAATCCACAGTCGCTTAGTAATAATAAAATAAATCGCATTTCTTTACTTTTATAGTTTAAAAACTGTGCGCTTGTTTTTAGAAACGGAGTCTTTGTGCATATATAATATACATGTATTAATAATATTGATATTTAATTGTGACAGTATAAAAATTATCTCTGAACGAAACTATACCTATTGTACAATATAAGAAGTATAATAAATTAAAAACTTCTGTCGAAAAGGGTGGGTATTTTTGGATATACAGGGTGAACCCTAAGTTGATACTTGTTTTAACACTTTCACTGTCGCGCTTTCTAAACCTGCGCATGTGTGGTGCCCATCGTACATTTGCTTTTGAAAATACATATGTAGATTTACCTAATTTATTTTTTTATAGAATTTTATGAATTGGTAAAAAAAACAAAACACGGGAGACGCCTTGAGGGCACCCAGCTATAAGAAATGTCCTGCATGCAGACAACGCGGTAAAAAATGCCCAACAATGTTTTGCAAAGCTATAGTTTTATCTTTGTTTTTATGATAATGTAATAATATAAAGGAACATGGATCTCCCCTGATAGAAAAACTTGCAGCCAAATAGACATTATAACCATTGAAAGTAAAATATATACTGGATGCAAGAAGTTATCGAGGAGCAGATATAGATACAGACCACATACTAGTACGTGCCAAATTAAAATACAGGAAACCACCAAAACAAGAAAAAAGAGTGAAACATAAAATTGAATTTCAGAAACAGATTAATAGAAATATTAGTGAAATAAATAAGAGCACGATGGAAGAAAAATGGAGAGAGATTCAAAAAATATTCCATGAAGGAGCCGAACTATTAAGTCAAGAGAAAGGCAAACCAACGAAGCCCTGGTTCGACGACGAATGTAAAGAAATTATTTAAAGAAAAGGAAAAGCAAGAATGAAAATGCTATGTCAAAATACAAACGAAAATGGAAGCGACTATGAAAATTTGAAATCAAAATATGAATAAATAATAAGAACACTGAACTAAAAACATTCTCTGGTAACAAAATTTCCATCTAAAACTATAATCTTCTAAGTAAGTTGAACTAGTATTTCACTAATACGCACTTTTTTACAACTAACCTGCCACCAATGCTATCATATGATTATTATAAACAAATTTCGTAAACCGCCACCTATTTCAGTTACTTACAAGTCTTATTTGAATGCTCAACACATTCATCTCAATATAAAATCCAATATATCCCGAACGCGGGTATAAAAACCAGTGGTATTTATACCCAAACCTAGAAGAATGGATTACACTGTCCCAAAAACATACCGACCAATTAGTCTTACATCGTTTTCCTTGAAGACATTGGAAAGGCTATGCGAAAGGTACATAAGGGATACAATGATTACAACAACACCACTACACCCAAACCAACATGCAAACACCACAGGCAGATATCGCGACGAATTGATAACCTCCTCCTTTTTTGAAGTCGGTTAAAAATGAAGTTAAAAGGGCATACATTGCTTATGAACAATGCCGCCGAACCGTGGGGCGCACCTGGGGTTTCTCCCCACAGAGTCGTCGCATGGACTTACACGGCTATTATAAGACCTATGCTAACATACGGTGCAGTTGTCTGGGTACCAAAAATCCAAAAATTAACAGCTATCCATAAACTAAAACAAATTCAAAGAGCAGCATGTCTCAACATAACAGGATCCATCAACACCGACCAGGGCCATGGAAGTCATTCTTAGTCTCACTCCCCTTGATATTTACTCCAAGTGAGTTACGCTGACGACAATTACACGCCTCCGCATGGTTGGAATAGAACCTGATTAGACCAGAGCATACTGGCGCATTCGTTTGCAAAATTGTTTTAATTTTGCAAACGAATGCGCCACTATGCCCTGCACTAGATGTAGGATCTGGTGAGGCGAGTCGTTGCTTTTGGCAGGAGGCGCTCGATATGCTCCCACTGCTTCGAGCTAACATGGACTCCATCTCACCGAGATATATCTTCCATAAGCCATAAAAAGTTATAATGGAACAAATAGAAGAGTCGGAGGTGGCAGGTACGATTCATATCTGTACCGACGATTCTAAAACAAAACAAGGCTCAGGATGTGGAATATACTCCAAATTCTTAAACCTAAACATAAAATAGGCTGTGAGCAATAGTGCCAGTGTAGTTCAAACAGAGCTAACGGGGATTCTCATAGCAGCAAAGAAATGACCAAAAACAAAATCACTGGAAGAAACATGTTCATCTATACAGATAGCAGACAAGCACTACTCACCCTTAACAGACCACGAATTTACCCAGGGTTAGTACTAGAATGTCACGAAGCTTTGGCCGAAGTATCCATCAACAATGTGGTCACCTTCAGATGGATCAAAGATCACGCCAAATCGAAAGGTAACCGTCTTGCTGATTTACTAACCAAGAAAGCAGCCAACCAAATACTTTTTGGACCTGGCTCTTCTATTGGCCTGACAAAATCGGTAGTCACAGGCCTAATCAAAGAACATTCTCTTGTGAAATTCAAGGAAAGATGGGATGAAACAAGAAACTGCAAAGATGCCAGGGAGCTCTTTAGTTATCCTGACAACACTGCAGAAAACAAATACCTACTTGACTATGACTAGACAGAATCTGCGCCTAGTCACAGGCATTCTGACTGGTCATTGCCAAGTACGAAAGCATCTCCATATCATGGGGCTGTCAGAATCCGCACGCTGCAGAGGGTGAAAACAAGATGAGACCATCGAGCATATCCTTTACGATTGCCTGACGCTCTCATTTATTAGAAGATTTGTATTTGGCGAGTATCGGCTAACACCGGCCGATATAAGAGAAGCACCTCTTGGCGACGTTGTCAACTATAATAAATCTGTAGGCTGGCTCACGAGCTAGGAGGTGCCTATTATCTCAGGAGGATGCACAATGGGCCTAATGAGGCCTAAGTGCCATAGGGGTAACCCACCCTCCATACGTTACAGATACAGATCCCGAACGCCGGAGCCGCGTTGAGGCCAGTGAACGTGTTACCTGTGTATGGCATTCATTAAAATAAACTTTAAAAATAAATCAAAAGTAAGTAAGGAACTTACAATTATTTATTCCAAAATGTATTCAATACGGTCCATTCACCTCAACGTAAACGCACTTCATGTCTTTCCGTACCGATCATCCTACGATGTTCCTGCAAATTTTCCGTATCCCTATAGCCCGTTGAGTTAGATTAATTACGGTTTTATGACTAGGATACGCTCGCGATGTAAATCTATTGAAATTATACTATTAAAATCACCAAAACGTCCGAATTACAATAACAGCGGCGCTGATATATTTTAAAAGCTAAAAAATGATAAGACCGTTAAAAACTTTTTATTTAATCTAATTTTTGAAACATAATTCCAGCATCGGATTTAAATTTTTTATATCTTTATCTTCCTCATGTTTGAGTTTTTTGAAAAAAGCTTTTTATTTATTTTAGCGATGAAACATATCAACTTAGGATGCACCCTGTATATTTTATTATACAATAAAAGACAATAGGTATAATTTGTACCTTTCATTTATTGAAAGCACTATAATTCTTTCAATTTATAATGTTTATGGTCTCTATTTGAAGACCACAAACAGGGACACAATACGTAACAGAAAAATTGTGATAAAATCAAAGGAACCTGAAAGCTTCTTTTTAGTCACAATATTTCAATAATTTCGGAAGTTTGATAGCACCATCTCGTGTCGTTATTTTATTCCTCTCGTACTAGATTCCATTTGTAGTTTATCAAAAGACTTAATTTTATTATATTTTTTATATAGTTTGTAATGCTCTTTCTAATGGTGCAAATATAATATTGGACATATCGTGGGGTAAACAAGAGGAAGCTGAACCAATATTCTCAAACATTGGAATACCCTATTACAAAATAGACGTCGCCATAACAGCTCATTTGGATCTACTTGATCAGTATCTGGATATCAGGAATGCCTCAGATGTTACTATGATTTTTGACGATCCGTGTGTAAGTTTTTTTTAAGAACTCAATAATTATCATGTTGTACACGCAAGCAATGCCACAGCAACATTTGTTAGTTTTTACAGTTACTGCTAATTTATTGCTAAGTTATTGATAATTTATTGATAATTTATTGATAATTTATTGATAATTTATTGATAATTTATTGATAATTTATTGATAATTTATTGATAATTTATTGATAATTTATTGATAATTTATTGATAATTTATTGATAATTTATTGATAATTTATTGATAATTTATTGATAATTTATTGATAATTTATTGATAATTTATTGATAATTTATTGATAATTTATTGATAATTTATTGATAATTTATTGATAATTTATTGATAATTTATTGATAATTTATTGATAATTTATTGATAATTTATTGATAATTTATTGATAATTTATTGATAATTTATTGATAATTTATTGATAATTTATTGATAATTTATTGATAATTTATTGATAATTTATTGATAATTTATTGATAATTTATTGATAATTTATTGATAATTTATTGATAATTTATTGATAATTTATTGATAACCTCATAAATAATTCTTACAAATCAAATTTAACCAGCTATCATTCAAATAAATTGAAACCCTCCAACCTCAATTTATTTGGATGAAAACCTCATAAACAATTCTTACAAATCAAATTTTTTATTGATAATTTATTGATAATTTGATAATTTATTGATAATGCATTTTTCTACGACCTCTTAGGAAAGTGACTCCTATCGCACTATTAATTATTATGGGAAGTGCCCTATATCACACACGTGTGGATAAATTTACTTTTCACACGTGTGTGAATATGAATCTACTTTCCGCATAAGATGTCAAATAAATCAGACGTCTAATTTTTAGTTTAATTAATGTAATGTCTATTTTAATAGTAAAATCGATTTTTATGATTAAATTGTTAACATTAATTTCTTTTTAACAAATTATTATTTTTGCATTTTCCTGGTTCATATAGATACATATTTAATCAGTTAAATCAAATCACAAAGCCGTGATAGCGTAAATGGTTTAGCGTCTGACTTTTTGAACTTTGCAGTTCGTAACAATTTCGAGACGCTGGTTCACAATTCCCAATTGATTAACTTTTTCTTATTTTTGTTATGAAAAAATATGAAAAATGGAAAAATAAACACTTTTGTTTATTTATTTAAAATACATGTTATTTATCATATTATAACCCCTACAATATTTTGTACTATTTTAATTACTATTCAGAAAAAAAATTGTGAGTAAAGAAGTGGGTAACAATTAATAATAAAAAAGTTTTTGTTCATGATTGTTCAAGTTATTTGTTCAGAAAATATTAAACTAATGAAAAACAATAATGTCTTCTAATATTTTTTGTATCAATGTTATTTTATTAAATTGTTTGTAAATGGAATCACAATATTTTTATTTTTGACAAAACACTATCTGTAAATTCAATAAGGCATATAAAAAACAAATCTAAAAATCAGTTACATCTTGATGGAACCTTTATAGACAGATCTCCTAGTTTTACATTTTGATAAAATTATTTTGTGGTCGTAGGAAAAATACTATACATAACTTGTGTGAAAGTGATTTTTCACACTCGTAATCTAATATACTATTTCCTTATTCTATTTGAAAATAGATATTAAAAACATCGTTCAACTATAGTAACTCTGAATGCAGATATTAGGAAAACTGGTCATAGGATTACCACAAAATTTTGTTCAGTTATGTACTGAACTTTTATTAATGTAAAAATCTGATATGTCCAACACATGACTTTCCTATCTAGTTATAATAGGCTTTTTCCGGTTATTTTGTACAACCTACTGCAGCACCTCTATAAATATTTAGAGGAAAACCTAAATATATACATTTTCTACCACGAAACATTTTTCTATAGATATTCATTGAAAACGAAAATACTGAAAAATTTAAATTTAGCACTCTTTCTTCGATTTTTCCATTACGGTCCATTTTAGAAAAGTCATAATATAATATAAACAAAAATTATAGAGATCGATATCGCAAACAACTTTTAGTTCAACAATTTTCATAAAAATCAGCATTTTGCACATTTTGTCAAATTTCTCGAATGCGGACCATTTTAGGAAATTTTGACATAAAGCAAAAATTATAGATAATAATATTAGAAGTAACTTTTATTTGAATAATTTTCTTCTCCAAACATAAATAACAGATATATTCCATAAAATATAAAAACGGCCTCCCATAAAGTACCCCCCCCCCCCAGATGTTCCAACTTTGTCCAAAATCTTATCATTTCACGTCAGGCCGAAATAAAACTTAATTTTAAAATTTAATTTTTTTCTTTTTCCGTTTTTGAGTTTTCTTCAAAATTCGAAATTTACACATTTTTTCAAATATCTCGAATACGGTCCATTTTAGAGAAATTATGTATAGGATAAAAATTATAGATAATTATATTACAAACAACTTTTAATTAAACAATTTTTATAAAAAAAAATATTTTTTTTACATTTTGTCAAATTTCTCGAATACGGACCATTTTAGGAAAATTTCGTATAGAATAAAAATTATAGATAATAATATTAGGAGTAACTTTTATATAAAATATTTTCTTCTCCAAATGTAAATAACAGATATATTCCATAAAATATAAAAATGACCACCTATAAAGTACCACCCAGATGTTCCGACTCTGCCCAAAATCTAATCAGTTCATTGGACGCTGGAAAAAAGGACCCCGCAATAATCTCATGGAAATTGGGGTTCTGTCAAATTGTCTGAATTTTTGATATGTTGTAGATTTTGTCATCCTGAACAAAAGTCTCCATGGGCACAAAGTGCCAAAATGAATATTTTGGCATCTATGGAGCTGCAAAAGCTCCCCTGGCCCGTTGCAAAACTACTCATTTTCAATACCATTTACAGATGTCAAAAGCATATTTTAATTATTCTAATATATAGGGTAATGTTTTTAAGGTCACTGGATGCTATCCTCATGTCAGATTTGACAAATTGGCCGTTGACCGCTATCAATTCACGGTCAACGAGGAATTTAAAAGTAAATATCCCCTTTTCACATTGAGAGTGTGGGTTTTTGAGGCTGCTGAATTCAATTCTCATGTCAGATTGAACAAATTGACAGTTGACATCGAAAAGAGGATATTTACTTTTATATTCCTCGTTGATCGTGATTTGACAGCTGTCAACGGTCAATTTGTCCAATCTGACATGAGAATTGAATTCAGCGACCTCAAAAACCCAAACTCTCATTGTGAAAAGAGGATATTTACTTTTATATTCCTCGTTGACCGTTAATTGACAGCTGTCAACGGTCAATTTGTCCAATCTGACATGAGGGTTGAATCCAGTGACTTCAAAAACATTACCCTATATATTAGAATAATTAAAATATGCTTTTGACATCTGTAAATAGTATTGAAAATTAATAGTTTTGCAACGGGTCAGGCGAGCTTTGGCAGCTCCGTAGCTGCCAAAATATTCATTTTGGCACTTTGTGCCCATGGAGACTTTTGTTCAGGATGACAAAATCTAAAACATATCAAAAATTCAGACAATTTGACAGAAACCCAATTTCTATAAGATTATTGCGGGGTCCTTTGGTGTTTTTCTGTGTATCGGTTCATGAGTTATGCGACACACACACAGACACACACACAGACACACACACACACACACACACACACACACACACACACACACACACACACACACACACAGACACACACAGACACACACACACACACACACACACACACACACACAGACACACACACATACACACACACACATACACACACACACAGACACACACACACACACACACACACACACACACACACACACACAGACACACAGACATCATCGCGTAAATAGTCAAAACGGATTCAGGGGACCTCAAAACGTAAAAATCCGTCGAAAACTCGAGGTCGAAAAAAATCATGATTCCTATACTTTCCTTATATCTGTATACAGATAGGAAAGTAAAAATGGATTGCCAGCTTGCATAAAAGCAATCATTTAAAATCATTTAAATAGTTTATTTCTAAAAAATTATTTATTGTCAATAGGTACCTGTCATTTACATAATTATTATGATTATTAGAATTGCAATATGAATTTCATATTGGAATTTGTTTTAATTTAGCCACTATTATGAATATTTAAAATGATAACGAAAATGCACATTACCTATATAATAAAACTAAATTACAAAAATTGCGTGAATAAGAGCAATTACTTTTGAACTAATTATAATTATTTTATGTATTGAAATTTATTCATAATAGAGAACGCAAAGATAATGTTACTGTTTTTATCGGAAATTATATCGTTCATCGACCCCTTACGTCCCTATGGATTTGTAGGAACTGGATATACAGTGTCATTAAATTAAATATATTATAAGTATAAAAACTGACCATCTTTTGAAATACATTTTCTCCTAACTTGAATATGTTATTATAGATTTAAGGATTTCACATGTAACAAAGTCAAACAGTCGATGTGTAATATATTTTTGCTACGACCACCATTTAGTCTTATAGGAAGTGTCCTATATCACACGCGTGTGGATAAGATTTTACTTTCCACCCGTGTGGGAATATGAATCTACTTTCTGCTGTAAAACATGTCATCCATATAATTTTTATTTTGATCAATGTAATATCTATATTCATCAAACGTTTTAATGAATAAATTTTTAACATAGATTTTATATTGGTTTTTAACAAATTATTAAAATAATTTGATAGTAATTACATCATTTTTTATTTTTTCTGGGTAATATACATAACTCATAACTAATAAGCTAACGGATCGATTCATAGATTGTTCAATTTTATCAACTGCATATCGCGCCCATGTCGCGACGCGGGTTCAATTATCGACAGAGCAATCTTTTTCTTTTTGTTCTTAGAAAAATATGAAAATTCAAAAATATGACTATTGTTGTTTGTTTATTTATTTTAAATACATTTTATAATCCCTACAGTTAAGTTTTCCATTACTTATTTTGTATTATTTTGATTACTGCTTAGAAAAAAATTGAAAGTAGATCTTTAGTAATAAAAAAGTTCTAGATTACGGTTATTTTATTCTAATCTTTTTTTGTTTCTAATGTTATTTTGCCGTTATTATTCTATGATTGTATTTGTAAATGGAATTACAATATTTTTAATTTCAACAAAACACCATCCGTAAAACTCTTTAAAAATTTAATAAGGCATATAAAAAAATCTAAAACCAGTAACATCTTGATTGAATTTATAGCCAAATTTCCAAATTTTACATTTTTTAATAAAATTATTTTGTAGTCGTAAGAGAAATATTGTACATCACTTGTGTAAAAGTAATTTTTCATACTCTTAATGTAATATACTATATCATGTCCGATAAAATTAAATATAATTCATCTTTATTTCAGACATTGACCAAACTCTATACTATTTTATGAATGTACCAAAAATGAGAATGATTATGACGGATACGCTAACTTCGTCTTCGATAAAAAAATTGCGAGATATTCGACCAATCCCAAATAACTATGCATTGTTTGCTACTTCAGAAAATATGAATAGATTGTTCAAGCTGGTAAGAATATCATTATTTTTATAACTGTAACTAATTTTCTTATTGGAAAATTAATAATTGAACTCAAAGTTTATTAAAAATAGTGGAGCAAATTGTAACCAAAAATCAAATGGATGAAACATAATAGAGTAAAGATTATGATTTTTTTGGTGTGTCGTTTTGTTATTCACGCCCTCCTGACTGAGATGAGTAAATTTAACCACGTGTCTCTGTTCTTTATAACTTTAATTCCTGTTAAAACACACAGTAAGGGTATAATTTACAAAAACTCGAATGCAAGATTTCGAAAAATTTATTATACTCATAATTACACAGATTAAGTCTATTTATACTCCCTTATTATTAATATTTGCATTAGTATTATGATTAAGGATTAAGTTAAACCTTCACAATGTAATGGGGACATTTATACTCGATTTATGATTAGTATTAGCATTAATATTTATGCTTAATAATTATTGACAGGTTTAGCTTTGTTAAATCTTAAATTTCTTCTTTTCCATCAATTGAATCAAATACGTATTTGGCCTTTGTTTTTAGTAGACAATACACATAATTATATTAGGCATTCCAAACAAATGAATTACCAGTGGGCAGGTTTGGTATATCTAAGGGTGGCGACATATGGTGTATTCTATCTACTTTACGTAAAATCATGAATAATGGATTACATTTAAATATTTTATGTCAAACACAATAAAAATAATATTTAAAAAACCCACCTATACATTTCTTCATAAATTGGCAGGCTTGGCGAGTACTACTTCGAATAAAAATAGCGTCCAAGTTGCAAGACTATGTCGCTACCCCCTTAAATATACAAGAATTTCCCACTGACACCTATTGTTTGACAGGTCGTTGAAATGCCTAATTGTCAGATGTTATTTATAGGTTTGTTTCAACAAGCTCGAAAACGATAATATTTCGGAACAAATCATGCGCTATATACAATTTTTGTGTATCAGCAGTGTTCACCCAGTATAAAGTTGACAAATGACCATTGGCCTCATTTGGGGGGGGGGGGCAAGGGGGACAGTTGCCCCCCTGGCTTCTACGACTTTACAACGCGTAATGGCTGTATGTCACAATACTAAATTAAGTACTAAAATTTAGACCTAAATTAAGTTATTAATTTAGTACTAAATTTAGAACTAATTTTTTTTCTTTTGCAACCATACCAATTTTTAGTACTAAATTAAGTATAGGCGCATGCGCATTGACGTATTATTACGTGAAATTAGCACAGAAATGAAATATTCTGTGTAAATGAGACAAGTGAATTAAAAGATGTTCTTATTATGACTTTTACACTAGTTGACTTGACACCAACCAAATGCAGCAATGCTACTAAAAACCACGAATAAACACAAGAAACCTACAAAATCAAGCAAAATTGGTCCAAGGCGATAAAGCAATAACAGTTGCTGTGTTGTAAATTGTAAAAATACTAGCAGAAAAAACAGTGTAAATTATATAAATTTTCAGTAGCAAAATGGAAATTAAATCAAAGAAATAAATGGATAGCTGTACAATAAGAAGAAAAAACTTTTATTTTTGTAATAATAACAGTAATACTGGAAATAGTAGACATCAGAAAATTTAAAAGTTTTAAATAAACAATAAATTATTATTTTACAATGTTGTTCAACATCCCTTAACTCTTAAATGTTGAGTAAGGATTAGATTTCTGCCTTTATTTATTGTATGTGGCTGAAATAAAATCTTGTGACTTATTGATAGGAAACCAATTTTAATAATTAGTTTCTATGGGTTCTTTCGAACTAAAAATAAAGAAAATATAAATAACAATCGCAAATTTACCAATTATTTTTGTTAATACGTTTTGATACTACGTTATTATATAATGGTAATGTTTTTATTTTCACATTATTTAAACTTTTATCAATGACAACTTATTAGGCTTAGGCAACATATTATACATTTTCTCGTAAATATTGTTGCCAGTTTATTTTTTATTATTGATTTTTATTGATTATACTACTTTTTTTAGCTGAAGTAATAAAAATATATAATAATAATTAATTTTTTCACTTGTTTTAGAAATCTATATACTTTTGTTAAAATCAACATATATATTTTTTAATTATAAATTTCATTAAAAATTGTATTGTCAGTATACGCAAATATCGTCCGTTAGTTAATAAATTAGTTGGCACTGCTGTCACGCACAGAGTGAATAATGAATGAAAATAGGCTGACTGCGCTTTGCATGATGAGCGTACATCGAAAAATAATCGCAAAACCTAAAAAGGAATCATGTTTTCTGTTATCGATTATTTTAGGTAGAGGAAGAAGAAGAAATTAAAAATTTGCGTTTTCCTAGTGTTCGTCAACGTGTTTAAGTGAGTTTTTTGTTTTTGTGTTTCTATAAATATTTTATTTTTTTTATATTATGTTCATATTTTTCTTTTATATCACACCTTGTTTGTTTTTTAAAAATATGTGTTTTAAGTTTCTTGTTTCTTTTTCATTTTAGTTTTTGTCTTTTTTGTTGGGTTATTTTATTTATTAGAAACTTTTGTTAATTTGTATTTTTCATTTTTTTGTTTCTTCAACAAATAAACATTCTAAATTTTTTCAAAATTTTGCCCCTCCCTATAGAATTGTGTATCGACGCTCATGCAAATGACATGTCACCACGAGGAAGCAAAGGCTTCTTTTCTGTCTGATTTGTATCAAATGTCTACTTCTTTTTATGTTATTAATTTGGGACGTAAATCCGTTAAAAATATCAATAAAAGCACGTTTAAAATTCAAATATTCTAAGAATACAAGTGACCTCGTACACATTTCTTTAGTGACCAACATTTTGTTGACTGCAGAATTATATCTTATTAGAAAAAAGATTATTAAAAAAGAAGCACTAATACTAAGTATAAAATGAGTATAAATAGCCTTTTTGAATATTTTGTTCAATTTAATGCTTAATCATAATACTAATACAAATACTAATAATAAGAGAGTATAAATAAACCCTGAGATTATAAGATTCGATTTTGTTAAATTTTATTGCATGGCTTTCATTTCATTCACACTATATACAGAGTGGTGCATCGAAAACGAAACAGAGACTTTACTGGCAGCTCAGTTCTTTTTTTGGAAAAACGCTCAGACCCGTCGATTTTGTTTTCGAGGGGGACACAAAATTGTCAAAAAATCACGTTAACACGTGCAGCCCCCTAGGCGATGTAAAATTCATGTACTTCTCAGTAGTTTTGAAGATTTATTGATTTAAAGCTTAAAGTAGACTTTAATACATCATCATTAATGGAGATCAATACATTTAGCAGCAAAGTAGTTTAAAAATGAAGAATGAACTGACCCGTCAGCAAGTAAATGTTGGAAATGACCACCATGACTCTCCATGCAGTAATAAAGATTTTACTGAAAAGAAACAACTTTTTGCCACAAAAAACGCATCAATCGCTATTTTCAACACCAAAATGATAAACAAACCAAGGGCGTAGTGAAAAAAGTATTAACTTATTAAATAAATGCTTTTACTCAAATTTCTTCTCAAAATAGTATAAACTAATCTGATGTACCTATTAAAGTCTACTTTAAGCTTTAAATCAATAAATCTCCAAAACTATTGAATTCAAGTACATGAATTTTACATTATTATAAAGGGAATGTTTAAATGATGAATCATTCGACCCCCCTTTATATTTAAGATTTAAGGGATGGTGCCACCTCCGCCTAGGACTTTACGTGTTAACGTGATTTTTTGCCAATTTTGTGTCTGCCTCGAAAACAAAATCGACAGGTCTGAGCGTTTTTCCAAAAAAGAACTAAGCTGCCAGTAAATGTCTTTGTTTCGTTTTCGATGCGCCAACCTGTCTAGAATGTGTCCCAAAAAGTTGTGTAAAAATGCGAAAACACAAAGAAAAATATTCCTGATAAAAAGTTCTGCATTACTTGGAAATCATAACATTTGTAAAATTCAAAAATTTCCAATACACACTTTAGCATTGGTTGTCTTATTTTTATAAATACAGTGCTTTCGAAAAGTAACGAATAAATTCATTATTTCTAAAATTGAAAGTTTTTCGAAAAAATCTTCTGGCACATCGATTTTGTTTTAAACAAAGGCAGTTTTTGGCTTACGACCCATATTTGTGACGCAATCGTTATTCGAGATATGACGTCATCGACAATTTAATGTTTTTCTTTTAATTTTTTATCTAGCCTTTATACGCTAAAGTAATCATATTTTTGACGATGTGTACGTAGAATGACACGCTCTTTTAATTAGCATAATCTAAATTTGTTATCGCCATTTAAAAAAATTGCCGATAAAGTCATATCTCGAATAACGATTACGTCACAAATAAGGGTCGTATGTCAAAAAGTGCCTTTATTTAAAACAAAATGGACGTACCAGAGGATTTTTTCGAAAAAACTCTAAATTTCAGGAATAATGAATTTATTCCTTTCTTTTTGAAATTACTGTGTATTTTTTTAGTGTAATGGTTTTGGTAGTACCTACCCAATTATTCAAGCTTAATTTGATATTTTTATTTCTTTATTAATGTGATTTGTTACAAGCCTTGTTACTGTTTCTCAGCCCCAATTTAGGAACAGCGCTGTTAATTAGCGGTTTATAATTTTAATAATTAAATAAAGTACATCTTAATCACTTAAAAACAAGTGTAATGATTTAAACTTGGTAATATTTTTAAATTTTATCAAAATGTTTAATATTTTGCTCAATATTGAAATTTAAAAGTAGGTATTTTGTTTTTCTTTATAAATTATTTTTTATCTTCCCTGTTTATCACTTATATTTTACAAAATGTTATGCTTGATTATGCATGTTGCGGAGTTCTATATTCTTAATATTTTTCTCATTTGTATTATAAATATACCTATATTTATACAATGATACAACTTTTTGAGAATGTGCAAAAAGTTTCACAAATAAAAATGTTCGTCATTCATTAATAAATTTGTCGTGCCGTAGTTTCTTTATTACTTTTAAATAAATTAGTAAACAATAAAATGTTATTACAATTTATGACATTAATAGGAGAGATCATGGTACTACCTACTTCATTTAAAAAAAAATCAGGTTTATACTTCTATTAGTATGCAAAATACAGTGGTAAGAATCATTATTTTCAAAACTTGCTACTTAAGCTATTACCAGTTTTTAACAATTTAAGCCTAGTTTTATAAAAAATTTAGTTAAAATAAAAATACTTTTAATAAACAATGTAATACTTACATTTCTTCAAAAAATACTAATAGAACATTTAATCTATTTCATTATTACTTAAAAAGTTTAAAATTCTCCCTTATTTTAAATCACTGCAGAAAAATCTTTATAATCCAGTTCAAAAACACTGTCACAAACAAACTCAACACGCTGTAAACAGATACTATTACTATTATTATTACTTATCGAGAAAAGCGTCATATTGTATTGGACGCAATCCGTTCATAATTCCTTGAAAACTTTCTCAGAAGTATACCAAATTCAGATTTACTTGCTACAAAAAATTTGGTACTGAAAGGTTAAAGCTCTGATAGCGCAATGAATTGCAACAACAATGCATTGCGTAGGTTCTGTATATAAGGTGATCCAATTGAAAGTGCTGAATTGAAAGTAGTCACTGAGAAAGGATTTAGCCGGGAGATTGGTCAGGATTAAGTGTTTAAATTTTGAATATTCGATGGATTGTAAGCTGGCTGAATGGCTAAAAAGTGTTTGCAAAAATTAAAAATGGTGTTCCTCCCTTGGACTGAGTTGACACTATTAATTTTTCTACTTTTCTAATTGCCATCGGCTTATAAAATCAGACGGCCATCAACATAAATAAATATAATTTAATACTTCGGATGACCCAGATTAGTCAAAATATAAGTGACCCTACTTCGTCGCTGTCTTTGAAATCAAAATGTCACTTCCTCTGACACAAAGCATAGACGTCAAATGACATTTGAGTAAGAGGTAATTATGTTCAAAATAACGAAATAACGGTTCCAACCGTTACAAGGTAACCTTTTTTCCTAATAAATAATTTTCAAAACTTTGACTTCATCATTCTTTTATTATACATATTTTTTTAGTCTATTATGTTATTGTTTATGCCTTGATTATATTACTATTATACTCTTCACACAGTAGTCTGTGAAGAGTATATAAAAAAGAATTAATCAAACTTGAAATTTTTAAGAAAATCAAGCTCTGCAAGGGGATAAAGCCTATTGAGTCTGAAGAAAATCTGATTGAAAAGGTGTTATGGGGATCTGTTAAACTGTGAAGAGTATAATTTAGGTCACGCATTATATATCTTTATTCTAGTTTGTATCTGATTATTATTCTGTATTGTGATGGGACTGATCTTATAAAAAAATATTTTAGTTCACTTGTTTTATTTGCCAAGAAAAGGTATTTAAAAAAATGACATGTGTGACAAATTTTGAAAATGGATTAAATTTATAATAAAAACTGAAAAATGGTAGGTGAAGTCTTATAAAATAATTATATTTTTTACACAAAAATCAATGTCCAGCTTTCTACATAACCTGATACATACTTAAAAAAAAAGCAAGCTATATTGGCGCTTGTACAAAGTTTTGAACCTAACTTACAAATGATAAAATTATTGGAAAAAAGTGAACACCCATTTTAAATTTACACAAGCCGCCACTGGACATACGTAATAGTAATGTTTATGATTTTGGAATTTACCTGAAAATCTAAACAAAATTGAGATTAGTTAAGTTGTTTTTTTATTTTTTCATAGTTTATGTGTATTTTTTTGCGAAGCAACCCTCCATGGTAGGTAGATATGTTTTTAGCTAGTAATAGTATGTAAGTACTTATTTTAAGTTGTACATACGTTCTGCTTTTTGTCTTTGATTTCGGTTTTGGTTTAATAAAATATTTAGCACTTAGGTATAGAACAATTTATTTTATTTTACCTGTTCCATTTATCAAAAAATACTTAGACGATAAGAACAAACCCTTTAACCTTCGGCCAAATTTACATATTCCCGACCGAGATTACATCTGCTATAAAAAAAAATTAGTAGTCTTTCGTAGCTAATAACGACGAAAATATATTGAAAGCTGATTGTATTTATTTTCATTACTTCAATTAAAGACATTAAATTTTTCTCTAGGTATACAAAAAATTTTGGATAATTATTATTTTTAAAATATTCACGTATGATAACTACGTGGATAACACCGTAAATGTTTGCAATTCGATTTTTGTAAACAAAATTATAGTAGTTGTTTAAAAAATACATGAATAGCAAATAAATATATATAGCTATATTATTATTATTTTTAAATCGATATTGTCACGACTGCCTTTCTTTATAAAATAAAAAACAATAAAACAACTTTATTTCAGACATAAATATCTTACCAAAACATACCCTTTGAAATGCACGTCCCGACAGCTAGGACATTAATTAGCAACAATTTTATAGATACAATGTTAAATAATCTAAACCTTATAACACTAATAATATTACTCTCCCTAATTCACCGCCTTACGAGTGTTACACAGGTTTTTGGTATCTCAATTTATTTTAACTCAATAATTATACAACTGATAACTTTAACGGATAACGTCTGTCATAAAACTGAAAACTGACGTCAGGATCATCCTTATATAGCTTCTCGAACCTTCTCGAACCTTCTCGAACCTTCTAGAACTGTCATCTAGAATGCTCTTGACGGGTAATGACATTTCCAGGCATTTCGGGACTATTCCATCTTCTTTTACTTGTACTTTTACTTATAACGACCGCAGCACACAGTAGGGCGATGAGTAACATTCCACTTCTTTTTCTCTCTGTACGTTTCCTATAATAGCCGCAGGCTACTACAGGGTGCTACGTAACATTGCTCCCTCCTCTCTAGTTATTCACCCCGAATAACTTGATTACTGGAACCTAGTTGGAACTAATGGAGAGGATCTGGACCATGGAATGGAGCTATCTTTCCACGCCTGTCGATTCTAGCTTCTGCTTTATTGGTGTGGGCTTTCAGTCGTTCCCGAGCGAATCCATAGACCTTTGTCCTGCCAATAAAATCTTTCCCGAACTCGTGCAAGTGTCATTTTAGTATCAAAGTGTTCTCCTGAACGGCTGCTATAAAGCTCCTCCAATACATTTCTCACCTGTGACCTCGGCAGTATCACTTGGCGGACTACATGTACCCCATCGAGGCTCTCCCACTTCCGGTGCAATAGGCCATCGTGAAGATACAGGGAATCCCACTGGGCCCAGTAGCCTTTTATAGTTCTACTGTATTTGGCTATCTCTTGCCAAGTAGGTTTAACTTTATTTTTTATCAATGAAGCCGCCATCCCTTTCTCGGTCTAGCCATTGGCTCTAGCTGCAGCTTCAAATTGGAGTCGATATGATTCCCATATTGTCTGATCATCAAACGTGGGTGGCTTAAGGGTCTTGCTAGTATAGTTTTGTGAAACTGGGATTCGAATGTGGCTTGGTTTGGTTATGGATGAAGACGAGGTAGTAGTGTTTGCAGCTTTAATGCTGTTTACTGAAGCTTGACTGAACATTTTTTTTTGTAACTAAGCCATTTCAGCTCTAATTTTCCTTTCCAACTCTACTCTAGCCTGTTCTTGTTGTTCTAAGTTAGCTTTCAAATTCTCCTGCTGTTTCTCTAATTCTCTAAATTAGCTTTTAGATGCTCTTGTTGTTGATCTAACAGATCTACTCTAATTTTAAGCTGACTAACCTTTTGCTTGAATGTTTCCTGGATTTGTAGCAAACCGTTAATAATTTCAACCTCAACTTTTCTACGCCTCTCTTCCTTCTCTTTTTCTTCATCCATCCTGCGTCTCTCCTTCTCCTCTTCTCGCCTTTCCTTTTCTCCCTCTCGCCTTCCCTTTTTCTCCTTTTCTTCCTTCCTACGCTTTTCCTTTTCCTCCTCTTCTTCCTTCCTATGCCTTTTATTTTCCTCCTCCTCTTCTTTCTTCCTACGCCTTTCCTTTTCCTCCTCTTCTCGTCTTACTTTCTCCTCTTCCATCTTCAAAAACCATGCTGGTGGGCCTGAAGTATCCATATCGGTCTCGTGTACAGTGAATCTAGTATTTACCATGAAAGCTTGGGTAACTTTATTTTATATCCCACCGCTGTCACCAATGTTACATAGGTTTTTGGTATCCCAATTTATTTTAACTCAACTTTAACAATAATTATACAACTGATAACTTTAACGGATAACGTCTATCGTAAAACTGAAAACTGACGTCAGGATCATCCTCCTTATTTAGCTTGCTTGGCCCTACTCAAACTGTCATTTAGAATATTCTTGACGGGTAATGACATTTCCAGACATCTCGGGACTATTCCATCTTCTTTTACTTGTACTTTTATTTATAACGACCGCAGCACACAGTAGGGCGATGAGTAACATTCCACTTCTTTTTCTATCTGTACGTTTCCTATTATAGCCGCAGGCTACTACAGGGTGCTGCGTAACACGAGTAAATTTTTACTCCAACAGCTGAGATTGTCTGGGGAAGGGACGGCTTTTATTATTATTTGCCGTGGTGCTGCGGGGCGACTTAAAGATGATTAATGGTGCCACTTGACTTACCATCATCGAAACCGTAACGCATGGCGATTTTTATAATCTGGATGTCATATCATATCTGCTTATACGGCATTCATCAAATCCCATAGAGAACCATGCAAATAATTTCAGATTATCTCTTACCATAAAATTGCTTGCTAACGAATGCAAGTGCGTTAGACACCTACGACATCGATTCCTATATGCCTTATATTTCCTATGTTCCTTAACCCCCTATATTACCTATATTCCCTTTATTCCCTATATTTCCTATATTACCTTTATTCCCTGTATTCCCTGTATTCCCTATATTCCCTATATTTCCTATATTCCCATTATTCCCTATATTTACTATACTGCCTTTATTCCCTATATTCCGTATATTCCCTATATTCCCTATATTCCCTATATTCCCTATATTCCCTATATTTCCTATATTCCCTATATTCCCTATATTCCCTATATTCCCTATATTCCCTATATTCCCTATATTCCCTATATTCCCTATATTCCCTATATTCCCTATATTCCCTATATTCCCTATATTCCCCATATTCCCTATATTCCCTATATTCCCTATATTCCCTATATTCCCTATATTCCCTATATTCCCTATATTCCCTATATTCCCTATATTCCCTATATTCCCTATATTCCCTATATTCCCTATATTCCCTATATTCCCTATATTCCCTATATTCCCTATATTCCCTATATTCCCTATATTCCCTATATTCCCCATATTCCCCATATTCCCTATATTCCCTATATTCCCCATATTCCCTATATTCCCTATATTCCCTATATTCCCTATATTCCCTATATTCCCTATATTCCCTATATTCCCTATATTCCCTATATTCCCTATATTCCCTATATTCCCTATATTCCCTATATTCCCTATATTCCCTATATTCCCTATATTCCCTATATTCCCTATATTCCCTATATTCCCTATATTCCCTATATTCCCTATATTCCCTATATTCCCTATATTCCCTATATTCCCTATATTCCCTATATTCCCTATATTCCGTATATTCCCTATATTCCCTATATTCCCTATATTCCCTATATTCCCTATATTCCCTATATTCCCTATATTCCCTATATTCCCTATATTCCCTATATTCCCTATATTCCCTATATTCCCTATATTCCCTATATTCCCTATATTCCCTATATTCCCTATATTCCCTATATTCCCTATATTCCCTATATTCCCTATATTCCCTATATTCCCTATATTCCCTATATTCCCTATATTCCCTATATTCCCTATATTCCCTATATTCCCCATATTCCCTATTCCCTATAATCCATCTATTTCCTGTATTCCCTAAAACCCTGCCTATGAAATGACCGCATAACAGTTTAATGTTCAAATTATTCTCGAAAGCCTTAAAAACACAAAAAGCACAATAAAACGTAAGCTATTACTTGAAGCCGTCAACGAAATGTCTTAGGTTGCCAATCTTAAAGGTTATGAACCAGAATGTTTAATAACCACATACAATACACATGTAAAAGACGATAAATAAAAATCTTTAGTGATTGTACGGAATGAAAAAATACTGATACTGTTTATTTTCCTTTTTTTAAATAAAAATTTAATGCAGGATATTTTATGGAAGAAATCTGACAACATAGGAAGAACGTACTGTCAGAAAGATGGTGCGGACAAATTTAATGCAAACAAGGCGTATTTATTCTATCCGATATCATTGTGTGTTACAAATACCCTCAAACTTATGCAACCGGGTTTAGACAGGCGTTACCGAATCATTGACTGACCTCGGCATACCCTGTCAAGATTATACCGACGACATAACATAAGCTAGAGACAAGTTTGGAAATATCCTGTGTAATATAGTCCAAAGAGGACTAGAACATACTCAAAGATGGTATCGTGAAGTGGAACTTAGTATAAACCCCACGAAAACAACACTAGTAGCCTTATCAAGGAAAAGAAAACTTAATCTTAAAACTGTTAAATTAGACGGGATAGATATGGAATGGAAAAACAAACTTCTCTGGAAGGAAGTAGTGAATAAGGCTACGAAAGACCTAATGATATGCAGAAACATTGCGGGTAAACGATGTGAATGTAACCCGAACACACTACGATGGATGTATACTTCAATAGTGAAACTACTCATCACTTATGGGGCTATAGCCTGGAGTCACTAGTTTTAGCTACTATGAGAGCTATTATCTTAAAAGTACAAAGACTAGCCTGTGTTTGCATCAGCGATACAATGAAAACGTCCTGCGGCCGCAATGGAGGTGATCTTAAACCTCACCCCTCTACATTTAATGATAGAGAATGTCGCAAAAATGATACGATATAAAATGATTAGGAACGGAATAATTCGACAAAAGTCGATTAGCTACAGGACCAACGATACCAAGATAAAATGAGAAAGAAGTACAGTTTTGTAAAAAACTTCAAAATCACAGAGCTGGGCTGCAAGAAAGAATGGAGCAAAGAATTCACCGTTCTTGCAACCAAAAGACATGCTGTTTAGTGGTATAAGGATGGTTCCAAAACAATAGAAGGAACTGGAATAGGAGTGTATGGGCTTAGAACTAGGTACTCTGAGAGTTTGGGAAAATACCCAAGCATCTTCTAAGCGGAAATTCACGCCATCGAGAAGTGTATACAGTTTAACATCAAGAGAATCTATCATAGAGAAACAAGAGATTATTATAACGTCCGATAGCCAAGCAGCTATCAAAGCGCTAAGCTCATACGTAATCAGCTTAAAAACGGTCTAGAGATGCCTAGAAAAATTAAATGAGCTAGGCGAGGAAAATACAGTTACTCTCACTTGGGTTCCAGGACATAACGAGGTACAGGGTAACGAGATTGCAGAAAGTCTCGCAAGGAAAGGGGCTCAAACACCCCTTGTGGAACCTGAGCCGTTTTGCGGTATAAGCAGTAACACAGTATTAGGAGAGATTAAAAAAGAGTTGGGCAGTAGGAGAACCGATAATTGTAACAATCTTTTGGGGCTAAGACAGGCTAAGATACTTCTGGGTTAATATAACCAAAAAAGATCGGAAGCCGTCTGAGCAAGAACAGGCTACGTATTGTAACAGGGATCCGTACTGGACATTGCCAACTCAAAGGACACCCTAGTAACCTGAGAGTAGTAGAAGATAGTGAGTGCAGATTATGTGAGGAGGATGAAACCTCCATTCACACTCAAGGGCACTATAATACCTAGGAGCATATCAAATAGAATTTTAAGTCCTTTATTATATAACATATACTCTGCAGAAGTGCATCGTTTATTTAGGGAAAATGTAAATGTCAAACAATACACGGATGATATTTATATATTATGTTAGCTATAATACTTTTTATCATTTAAAAAGTGTCTGTTTGAATTAGGATTTAACATGTCTCCTGAAAGTCAGCTCTGATGCTAGAAGATTCACTTACCATAGGCAATCATTATAAATATTTAAAGGGGGGGAATTGGGGGATAAATGGCAGCGTGCATGAAAATCGCTCCAAACTTGTTACTCGGGGGTTTTCAGGAATGCCGAATTCAATTCTGGCATTGAAATTGCCCGGGGGCGCTCGAAAGCGGCTCTGCAGGGGTATCTGGGAAGTCATTCTGGGGGGGAAATTGCGTAGTCCATGGGAAGCGCTCCAAACTCGTTACTCGGTGGTTTTTGGGGATGCCGAATTTAATTGTGGCATTAAATTTCTCCGGGGGCACGGGGGTGGCTCAGTGGGGGTGCGCGGGGGGGTGAATTGGAGTAGAAATGGCAGAATGCATGAAAATCGCTCCAAACTTTTTAATCGAGTGTTTTTGGGGATGCCGAATTTAATCCTGACATTAGAATTACCCGGGGGGTATGTATAATAAAAATTTTGATTGATTATTTAATAAATAAATATTACACATATTTTTTTTTAATTTGGTGTCATCGGCGTTGACTACTACGGCCATTAGCCTCGTTTTCTGTGTAGGCTTTGTTACTGTTTCCCAGCGCCACTTTAGGAACAGCACTGTTAATTAGAACCCAACAGTGAATGGTCGAGTGGGGAATCCTACCAAGGCATCAGAATTAATTTGAAATAATTAAATTAAATGAAAAAAAATCCCGGCCAACGGTGGGATTCGATTCTGAGACCTTCCGATCTCAAAGTCATGACTCTAACCACTGATCCAACCCACCCCCCTATTACACATATTATAAAAATAATTGCTCTGAAAGTCTTTTGTGCTTCGAAAATGGATTTGAAAAAGGCGCCAAAGCTAATAAGAGAGTAGAGTATCGTTGCAACGGGGACCAGCGCGAACAGAAAAAATATCGGTCCAGTTCCCGCGCGCAGTCGGCGTCTGTGTCAAGGTTGTTCTTGTCATTACTTTCGTAATAAATCTATTACTTTTTTGGTTTAAATGTTACGTTATTATGTTATTCTAAAATCTATTACTATTCAGTCAATAAAAATACATTAGTACATTTAACTGAAATCTATTACCTTTAACTGAAATGTATTACGTTTTATTGCGCCTGTCTATTACGATTTTTTTTGGCACACTGGCAACACTGGTCTGTGTGCCATCAGTATTACATCTGTCGTTAAGGACCACGTTGCTTTTTTGTTTTATGTAAATACAGTAATCAAGTCACTTGGATGATAAGGTCACCAATTCTAAAAATGTCGATCTTGCACGCATAATCCCCACTGCCAATGCGTTAACCGAGCATATCAAGTGTGGCTATTTCCAAGTTCAGGCTTGGTATGGTTCACAAGGTCAAGACGAGACCTTAGATCCGTTGGAATGAGGGTGGGAATTGGTGGATGGAGAGCTCAGTCCTCTCACAAATTTTAAACAAAATTTCTTGTTCTTGTGAAACCGACTGTGGCACGAGGTGCGGGTGCCACCGAAGTGGGTTGGAGTGCTCACTTGCATGCAAGCATTGCAATGACAATTGCTCAAACGAAAAATGCACTTCCAACAGGGCCGAGAATAGTGACGAGGAAGAAGGGAGAAGAAGAGTTTAAACAAGATGTTTAGTATTGAAATTAAAAATCTAAGTATATAATGAATAATTCAACATTATTAAAAACTCCTATTTGTTGTTCGAATAAAGTATTATTTTCATAATTTGTGATTTTTCACTTTCTCCTTTATTATTTCCCACAAAGCTACCCCCAGGGAAGTCTAATGCCAGAATTGAATTCGGCATCCCCGAAAACCCCCAAGTAAAGAGTTTGGAGCGCTTCTCATGAACTATGCAATTTCTCCCCAGAATGACTCCCCAGGTACCCCTGCAGAACCGCTTTCGAACGCCCCCGAGCAATTCCAATGCCAGAATTGAATTCAACATCCCCGAAAACCCCAGAATAACGATTTTGGAGTGATTTTTATGGATGCTGCCATCCCCCCCCCCCCCCCCCCAATCGCCCCTAGACAACCCCATAGAGCCACCCTCGAGCGCCCCTGAGCTCCTCCGAGTGCTCCCGGGGAAATCTAATGCTAGAATTGAATTTGGCACCCGTGAAAACCTCCGAGTAAAGAGTTTGGAGCGCTTCTCATGAACTATGCAATTTCTCCCCAGAATGACTCCCCAGGTACCCCTGCAGAACCGCTTTCGAACGCCCCCGAGCAATTCCAATGCCAGAATTGAATTCAACATCCCCGAAAACCCCAGAATAACGATTTTGGAGTGATTTTTATGGATGCTGCCATCCCCCCCCCCCCCCCCCCCCCCCCAATCGCCCCTAGACAACCCCATAGAGCCACCCTCGAGCGCCCCTGAGCTCCTCCAGTGCTCCCGGGGAAATCTAATGCTAGAATTGAATTCGGCACCCGTGAAAACCTCCGAGTAAAGAGTTTGGAGCGCTTCTCATGAACTATGCAATTTCTCCCCAGAATGACTCCCCAGGTACCCCTGCAGAATCGCTTTCGAACGCCCCCGAGCAATTCCAATGCCAGAATTGAATTCAACATCCCCGAAAACCCCAGAATAACGATTTTGGAGTGATTTTTATGGATGCTGCCATCCCCCCCCCCCCCCAATCGCCCCCAGACAACCCCATAGAGCCACCCTCGAGCGCCCCTGAGCTCCTCCGAGTGCTCCCGGGGAAATCTAATGCTAGAATTGAATTCGGCACCCGTGAAAACCTCCGAGTAACGAGTTTGGAGCGCATCCCATGGACTATTCAATTTCCCACCCAGACTGACCCCCCCGATACCCCCGCAGTGCCGCCCCCTAGCGCCCCCGGGTAATTCCAATGCCAGAATTGAATTCGGCATCCCAAAAAATCCCCAATTAATGAGTTTCGAGCGATTTTTATGCACGCTGCCATTTCTCCCCCAAATCGCCCCCAGCGCACCCCCACAGAGCCACCCCCATGCACCCCCGGGAAATCCCCGAAGACCCCCTGAGTAACGAGTTTGGAACGCTTCCCATGGAATATGCAATTTCCCCCCCAGAATGACCCCCCGGATACCACCGCAGAGCCGCTCCCGAGCGCCCCCGGGTGATTCCAATGCCAGAATTGAATTTGGCATCCCCGAAACCCCCCGATTAACGAGTTTGGAGCGATTTTTATGCACGCTGCCATTTCGGCAACCCCGAAAACCCCAGAGTTACGATTTCCGAGCGATTTTTCCGAGTTTCCAGTCGTTCTTCTAATGGTGCAAGTAATGATGCAATTGGAAAATGCATTTTCCGGCCCAGAAGGCATTTTTCAAAAAATGGCTAAACCATACGATATAGACTTTTTCCTGGGACCTTCCTGAACACAATGCAGAAAACCACATCTCGATATCTGCGATATCTGCATCCCTTCGTGGAATAAGCCAAAAATAATACGAAGACTTTTCCACCTCTAAAAAACCGAATTGCCAAAATTTCATCAATATGAGTGATACGGGTACTACATAATAAAATATTTTTTCTACGCCCATGTCAGTAAACGTTAAAAAGCGCACTGTCAACATTCCTTGTAAATGACATTTAACAATAACATACACGTAATGAGATCCCATAACATACATGTGCGTTTTGAAAAGAAAACTTAAATTTCTTAGTTTAATCAAATTGCAATCAAATTTTTATCTACGTAAGGCTTTATTTGGTTTATTTACATAATTTTAGTCAATTTAAAAACATAAAAACTTTTAGGATTAGCGAGATACATTTTGGATTAAAAAAGTGATGCCCCTAAAAGTCGGCAACACATTATACAATTCTAAAAACTAAGTTGCGTTTTCTTAGCATGCTATGGAAATGAACGTCGTTTCGTTTATATTGTCGATTTTTGTAAAAAAATATTATTGTATTCGAACATTTTCTCAACTTTACCTACGAATATGTCTGTTGGTAGTGAAAGTGATGAAATTATGAGCACTTTACCAAAGATTTTAGAAAAAGCTAAAGATGCCACATATAATTTGTTACCGCTAAAATCCAAAGAAAGGGACGAAATTACCTATCGAAAATTAATGGATTGGAGACTCAAGCATAACGTTAAATTCTTTTCGGAGAATGTTTAAAGTGGGCGTAGAAAAAGTATAGTACCTACGTTACACTAGTTGTAAGCCCATTACGCGCTCGTGAAATTTACGCACTCGCCGCCGCGCGGCTTCGTACGTAAACTTTTTCACTTCGTACGTAATGGGTTACTTACAACTCTTGTTACGTAATATACTATTAATTTTACCACCCTGTTAATTATTAACTATCAACAATTTACTAGTCATATTTGGATAATCGTTATAATTTGATGTGAGGATTCTACCATTGTTCTGTGTACAATTCATTATGAATCATCCTGTATAAGTGACAGTATTTCTAAGGTGTCAGTTTACTTTCAATACTAATAATAAGTGAATCACTTTTAACACGCTTCTTATAAAATTTAAATTTTAATTTCAGAACCTAAATTCAAAAAACTACAGTTAAAATGGATTTAAAAAAAATATTTTTAACTGAAAATAATTTACATCTTAAATCAAGGAAAGACTTCTTTTTATGATAATAACACTTTCCCCATTTACGTTAGAAGATTGTCATGGTTCGGAAGCTGTAAATAAGAAAGAAAAAATGTACAGTTAATTGGTTCTCGGACAATCAGAAAATCGATTCCACAAAGTAATGAACTTGAATGTTATTGCAAAAATAGTCACTTTTTACTTGTAATACTTACTAATTTATTGCAAAACTTTCATTCTTTAGAAATGCTAAATTTAAATCAAGCGTTTCAGAATGTTCATTTTCATATTTAAAGATAATAGCTCATAATAATGTACTGGAGTCATGTAAAAAAAAAATTAGTACATACTGATTTGTCTAACCAACAGAATAGAGTAAATTACATATGGGAGGGTTAGAAAATATTGGGTAGACATCGCCCTATTGTGAACGCCATTTACCAAAATGGCTGACACCATTTTATTTAGTATACACAGGTATGGAAATCTGAACGCGGATCCTTTATTTTATAATGAATTGGACATGGTATAATAGATTAACGGAATCAAAAAAGAGGTAAACAGCTGTGTGTACGTCGCTTAGATTATCAAAAAAAACCTTGTATTTCGACAAAATTGTTTTATCTAAAAAATGCAAAGCGCTTTCGACATAACTCCATCTTCAGTGCTTATCTACAATATTGTGAGTGTAAATAAGTTAACATAAAAATATCTACATAAAATATTAACAGAAACTTCACTCACAATTTTTTTATAAAAGATTACAATTATCAAAATTACAAATGAAAGGCAAGAACAAATTTACAGAAAACCCAATGTTGGAAACAATGATTAGGACAGAAACCCTTATTCGTTCATAGAGACCCTTAAGAAGCTTGCACTTGTGAGAGAGATTATGCCCCAAATCATTGTCCAAATTGAATTGTGTTTACAATTAAAAGGCAAATTAAAATGAATCTAACTGACAATTTTGAAATTAATAGATTAAAAAAAGTAAATATTATATTGAGATAGGAAGTAAATCGATTTAAAGGTGGGAGTTCAATTGCATTTAATTTTATTTTCAAATGAATTTGAAAACGAGAAAAGATCAAGATTTGGTAGATATTTTTTTAATAAATCAGAGCAGTTGCTGACGCTAATATCAATAATGCAACTTTAAAAAAAAAATAAAAATAAAAGTTCAAACAATTATAAAAATATAAAATATAATTGTTTTACGAAGATAAGCAAATATTCTATTAAAAACCAATTACAATTACGTTGAAACCAATTCTCAAATGGATCTAATGACGAAGAAAATTGAGAAATAAAATACAAGCCGAAATTTCAAATAATATACGCGGTAATGCCATTGTCTACCTTCTTTGCCGATTATTTTAGTTCACGCATTCGTTTATAGAAACAGTCGACTTGTTCCCATTAAGGATTTCAAATATTCTATTCGGAATATAGTTTTGATCAATTAAAGCCACACGGAAGATGAAATCTGTACCTATTCAAGAGTACCTGTAATTAAAATAATGGCAACATTGACAAATCACTTTGCACTCTGTATGTATTTATGACTACATCGTATTTTAGATTTTCTTGTTTTATTTCATAAAGCTGTAAAGTCATTTGGTATAATTACTGAGGCCCTTCCTATGGGGCCTCAGTATTGCATTCGTGCAGACGAAAAATTTTTCTGACCCCCCATTTTTTAAAACTTTTTTTCATGTTTCTGATCATTCTGAATCCGAAAATCCAAAAAAAAATGTTTCGTCTGGTCATCTGTATGTATGTATGCCGGCATGATAACTCTAGAACGAAAGTTCTGATTGACTTGCGGTTTTGATTTTCTTGAATAATTACTTCTAACTTAGAACCCTATTTGATTTTCAGAATTTTCAGTACATCCTAACTACTTTAATAACAATTTTCTTAAAATCTGCCTATGCATTCCTTATGTGATTATTTTAGGAATTTAAATTATTTTTAACGTCAAAATTCCTTACATTCTTCACATTCCGTAAATTGCAAACATTCTCTAACGACCTGTCAAACAACAGCTGTTGATAGTAAAGGTGAAATTTCTAAGGCGGGTTGCGACCTTCATACTTGCAACCATATAGCCATTTTGGGGGCTATTTTCATTCGAAATTAGTCGCCAAGCCTGCCAATTTATGAAAAATATACGAGTATAAGCAGTTTCTTAGAAATGACTTTTTATGATGGTGCTATTAAGCGTACTACTATTTCGCCCCTAGCCACAAAAACACCATAAACTTTACTGGTTCTCTGTCGCAACCGGCTATTTTATTTGGCAAAAATCAAAATAACACTTGGCCATAGGCGCCGAATCCCCGGGGCTCGGGGTGCGCAAGCAAGTGTTAAACTAGGTGCGGAGCACCCATAGCACAACATAGATAAGAAGTGATAATAAGTTAAATGTAGAAGCTGTCGTGGCTCGCGACAGGATGCCTCTATTCGGCATCAGTGTTTGATTGGCAATCAGAGTTGTGAGCTGTGACATTGCACGTTGCAATAATCCTAATGCTAATGCAAATAATAAAGCTTTCTTTTTTACTCAATTTTTTTCTTTGGTTAAAAAACAATTTTTCATTTGAAGACGTCACTTTAAATTTATATCTCTAAATGTCAACAAATACGTAACACAATGAGTTCAATAAAATGTATGTCTCGAATTAGCACGGTTGCAAATAGGCGCCACCTCATCGACAGTACATTTTTAAATCTTAACGCAAGTTTCCTGAAATAATTAGGGCAAAAATAAAAGAGTTTAACTTTTAAATACTATAAAAAATGGTGGAAAGTCCATAACTTTTAATTATTTATTAAATATCACTTATTAAAAATATGATGTATTAAAAGTGAAACACACTATAGTCTTTCCACTATTCTTTACCGTACTCTGAACCCATTTTTAAAAACAATTTCTAAAAATATTATCGTTCGGGGCTGTATTTTTTGTGATAAAAAAGTCTGCGTCACTTGTCATTCACAACGCGTTGAACTTGGACTCAAGGGTATATTATTCTTAGTGTATAAAACCTTATGGCAGCAAAAAAAGAACGACTAATAATGCTATACAATTATTAAGACAAGAGTTCTGTACATATGCTATCGAGCAAATGCTTGAGGGGAGAAGAGAGAAGATTTGGAAGTTGCTGCAGATCATCAAGCACCGTTAAAAAAGAACGTTCTGTAACGATTCTCTAATTTAAAAATAGTTTATTGAATAAAAACAGTTTATTTATAATTTATTTATAACGTACTAATTAATTTATTTAATACTTAGATACTAAGTATTATAACTCACAATTCTAATTTATTAATATAAAATCACCATGCGCTACCGTTTTCGATGATGGTGGGTGAGGTTTTCCGGGTTTTCCTCACCTGTAAGTCAAATGATACTATTAATCGTCTTTAAGTCGCCTCGGAGCGCCACGGCAAATAATAATAATAGCCGTCTCTTTCCCCGCAGAAGCTCAGCTTTTGGGGTTAAAATTCACTCGTAAGGGGTTGTATTAGGGAGAGTATTATTATTATATATTACAATTTATCTTTTCTATACAGCACTTAAATTGAAACTTAGCTTCTATTGACAAACTCGCGCTATTTTTATAAAGCCAGCTCTACACTAGAACTTTCTCGACCGAGATCATTCTCGACCGTCTAGAAACTGTGGAATTTCGTCAGCTTCTCGAAGGAATGCGTTTGTCTCTATATGGCCAGCGCTCGACTTCATATCGCGGGTAAGGTAGTAAATAAAGAACAGAGTCGGCTTTGGGCGACAGTTCATTAAGAGTTAGAAATAACTCTCTAGTAGTACTCGCGAGAAACCCAGGTCACTTACTAAAAAAACGCTCAGACCCGCCAATTTTTGTTTTTAGGGGGAAACCTTTTTGTTGCCAGTTTCACCCCTTCAACGAAAACCTTCTAGCGGGGGTGAGACTCGCCCCCTAAAATCTTAAATGGATAGAGGGGTCGAATGATATCTTATTTTGAAGGTATTTGTAGCAAGATTATAACCCCCGAGTTTTGAATCGCTACTATCTACGTAGCCCATGGCTTACCAAATGTACAAAACTAGTTTATCATTGTTATAAAAAAAGTATTTTTGTAACAGTTCTAGTTTTATTCCTGTGGCATTCAATTATTGTTATCAGATGATATGCTTTGGTCGCCGTAAAGTAGTAAGGTTCAGTTTATTTTGTGGTAGAGTCGTTTTAAAAGTATTATATCTGTGATAATGATTTACTCAATTGCTGAGAGGGTGTAAATAATTTAACTTTTTTGTGAACAATGAATATGCTAATGGAACTGCCCAACTGTTTAAAAATCAACATCAAAATCGACAAGTTCATCGAAAGTATATTTTGCAGTTAGTCCAAAAATTTTGGGAAACGGGGTCAGTAGCTAACAAAAAACGTAAATGAAGCTACAAAGATGACGATTTTAGGGTATGTTGTTCAAGAACCCACATTGTATTCAAGACAGTTGGCGATAACATCTGGTATTAAGAGAAGTAGCATTCAGAACTATAGTGACAAAAAAATAAGTTTCATCTCTACAAAATACATCTGGTACAAGAACTTAACGAAGACATTTGTGATAGGCGATTACAATTTTGTGAAATTATGAGTGAACGGGCAAAAAATGATAAGCTTTTTTTTTTTCAAGGTGTGTTTTTCTAACGAATACACTTTTTTCCTAAATGGTACAGTAAGTCGTCACAACTGACCTCATTTTGCACTGACTGTTCGTCAGTATTTGAATCAAACATTTCCAGAATTGAACGGAAGAAGAGGAAGTATTAAGTGGCCCACACGGTCTCTGGATATGACTCCGTTAGTTTTTTTTATGGGGCCACTTAAAAACTAAAATGTATGCCATACAGCCAACATTACTGGAAAATCTGCGACAACGGATAATTGATGAATGTCATCGAATCACCCCACAGATGCTTTAAAATGTCCGAGAGCGTTTTAAGTAACCTCTATTTCCATTTGTCATCACATTTGTCATTTAATTGTGTCAACAAGCTACGATGAGATGTTTTTATTGTGGAAAACAAAGTAAAAAGAGTATGAAATAAACAATAAACGTTCATTCCTGAAGACACAATATGCTTCACGTTTCCATTTTTATATTTTCTTTCATAAAAAATCAAATCATGGGTGAATTTTCCCGAAGGACATCGCCCGCAAAAGGAATAGAAGAAGAATAAGAAGAAAAACTAATCAAATTATAGGTTAGGTATGTCAAATTATCCCAAATTTCAGTTCTGTGAACCAACCATAATTTGCCCAAATCGGCCAACATTGTTGCACTTCCGGTCTCCTTGGTGGAACGGTTTTTTACTATGTTAAATATAGCCTATATCCTATCCAGTAAAATAATACAGATCAGTGGGCTAATACTACTATCGGCTTTCGGTATTTCGTTCCAAGTTAAATCATTTCTCGTTTTAGTTACGCTACGAGTTTACCCTTGTGGGAACCACCATTTTAGCGTCTCTCGAATTATGGTAGAGTATTACTTAAAAATCCACAAAATCTTTTAAAAATTACAATAAGGAGATATATTTGCATTCTTAGTGCCAGTTATTATCTGTTTATTGTCTTTTTATGGACGCAACTATTCTGCCCTGCTAAGCTGAAACGTCCTATCTGACATAAGGAAAGTTTTGAGATATTAACGATTTTCTGTTTTCATATTGTCAACAAAGTAAATATTAAGACGAAACTGAATGTAAGAAACAAGTGCTTTATGTTGTAGTCACATACTTAAATAGGTATACGGCGTAAAACCCTCTGCGCATCTTTACTGAGTGTTTAATAAAAGAAGATAGAAATGACCGCCATTTTTATATAAACAAACTGAAACTTATGCAACCAATTTATCTTTCCATCTGTCAAATTTTAATGTGTTTGTGAATTTGGTTAAATTTTTTTGTGTTATTTTAGAATATTTTGATTGTGGATATTATTTTCTAAGTGTATAAACGTTTTATTTATTTTAACATTTGTGAATAGACTTTAATCCCAGTATAAGTTCTCTATACTGGGCTTTATTCAAGATGTCTTGTAAGATCTTGCAAGAACATAAGAAGACTGTTGCCAATAGATTCAAATGTTACATTCCACAAGTAATAAGATTTAGCAAAAATAAAGGATATGAAAGCAGTGTCTTTATATTATTTTAGGGTTCCAAAACAAGCAGATCGTTCCTTATTGTGGTTATCTGCCATATAGAGATTGGACAAAATTTCTTTTAAGTTGTTAGTACAATTCACTGCAGAATCAATAAGGACGACCCATTCACTAAAAATTTGTAGCTTTTAGAAATTATACAAGAAGAAAGTAAATTGTTTAAAATAAAACAAATATGCAACCATCAATTTAATTTTAAAGTATCCTGGAAATTTTAATATTTTTAACTTCCTCTACTGTATTTTTGTCATTTAAAATTAGTATTTAGGTATTTAATCTATTATTTGTCGGCCTATTATTTATCAGCCTAACATGTATTTTTAAACATTAAAATATTTTTTTTTGTTGTAGAATAAAAATTTAATTCAAATATAATATTGTATTATTTCTTTTAAAAAATCTGTACAAAATTATGTATTTAAAAGTGGAAAGAGCTAGACATCTGCAACCAAGTTTTCATATTGCTGTATTTCTGGTCACCTATGTACTAGTAATCTTGTATAAAAATGGCCGCCCCTATGTTAAACAGGTCGGACGTCTCTCTTGCTCCGTATACCTATTATAAGTATGTGGTTGTAGTTAGGACGTTTTTGGGTAGGAAAACAGTATTAGCTTAGATAAAAAAAATAATAGATGATGCATTTCATTCATAAAGTATGTTTTGTTTGGTCCCAATCATCGGAAAAGAGAAAAAAGATATTTTATGCGGATCGAAAGAAGACAGACTGTAATCAAAAATATCGTCTGGCAACGCTGCTGTTACACGCAACTTAAAGTCTGTCTATTTTATCTTATTAAGACCACAGTACCACCCCCAATATTTGTAACATGAACTAATTTTGATAGATGTCATTTATGTGACATAAATTAAGAATCCTTTTGTTCAGCAGATGGAGCAATATTCCATATTTAATAGTTCCTTTGTTCAACAGATGGCGTAATAATTTTATTAGTTCTAACCGGTAACTGTTATAAAATCCCTAACAAATTCATCACCCCTAGAGCTACTACGCGATAATAACTAAACGAGTTCTTGACCTTGACAAATATTTTCGATGAAACAGGTATAAAAATAAAACTTTTGCATTAGATTCGGCACGTCGGTATATTTATTTAGTAGTTCCAGAGACAACAGAGACGTGTAACTTAATAGGAAAATATGTTCGGTGGTCCATTTAAATTACATATATGACCCTCTTTTTCTTTTACATTGATCTTTACATATGTCTATCTCTCTCCAATAAAACTAACACCATTTTCAGAGGGCGCTGGTGTTGCTGGTTTTTTGACGTCGAAATATCGATTAAAAGTATTAAAACTGACAACTGACAATGTTATGAATGTTGTTATGAACATGTGTATTTTATTAAAATTAATTTAATTTGGGCCCCGTATATTTCTTTTAGTCTGATTTTGTTGTTTAATTAATTTTCTTTGGGGGGAATGTTTATTTTTGCATATTATTTTTTGCATTAAGCAATTTCTGGAACCAAACTCGCGTTTTTGTACACATTTCTTTCTAGAGGTAAGTAATTTCCAATTTATTATGTATATGTGTATAATGTGTGTGTTTAATAATATATTACACAATGACTATAATTATTTTAGGTGAATTGGAACAGAGATCCATTGTTACAGCTACTTGTGTTCATTAAGTAGGTAGATGAATGTCTGGACAGCTTTAATGGCAGCACAAAGTTCCTATCTACTAGAAAAGTAAAATGTATGCTGAGTAAAAAATCTGCACATGTAGGATTGGCAAAGGACTTTTGAAATGATTAGAGATTAGCTATTTCTTACATACACCTACCTCTAACAGCCACTCTAAAGGAAGAAAAAAAAATTGAATCACAAAAGGGCAGAATTTTAAATCAGGATGCATTGGAAAATAAATTTGGGTACATCAGGTCGGTTTTGGATTTTATAGAGAGATCAATCTCAAGAAAAGTTAATTTATCCTGCAGAATAACTAGTTTAAGTAGGATTTGCTATAACTTTATTAGAAATTGTAATATAGGTACCAATTATTGTTTCAAATGAAATTGAAAAAGAGTTAAATATGAAATTAGATTTTTCATGAGTAAAATGTTATATTCATTCGAACATTGTAAGGTAATCTATAATTAAGGAAATATGGAAAATAGGTATACCCTGATGGTGTAAGAGAAAGGTAAGGGACAATGACAAAAAAATTACAAAAATGTATTTATCTTTAAATAGTGTTTATTATTAATAATATTATTTGCTATGTTTGAAAAGTACCTCCTGCTGCAGAACAGATCGAATAGATTAGACTACTAGTTGGAGAAGGTCCACCTAGTAACCAAATTAGGAGACTAGGAAAACTTTTACATGACTGGGGACACAACAGGAATGCACACACACAAGATACACAAACAAACAAAATAACAGGGGTAAGCCTTCAGCAACGTCCTGTTTAAATGATAGTATGTCATCCTTCATTCCCTTTTAGAAGGCATGACATAAATCTATTGATCTTGATTACCCTAAGAAGAGTTAGCAGGGGATGTACGGAATGGGTCTAGCAGGTTTCGATCCAGTTTACAGGATGGGAAATCGACTCAGGCCTTATACATTTGTGTTGAGTTTATGTGTGTTTGTTTCATTTCCATGGTTTCTATTAAAATAAACAGTCATAACATATCGATACCTTTTTGCCAGACTAACATAAGCGACATTTGTTCAAATGGCACTTATGATAGTCTGGCAAAAAGGTATCGATATACTCTATACTTTATAACATATTTGTTACATTAGTTTTTAAATATATTATGAATATATAACAACTGTTACTTTCTTTGTAATTTGTCACAAAATGATAGGAGGTACTTTCTAAACATAGCAATTGTAGTTTGTTTTTCTGTACCTTAAAAAAATATAATTTATAGAAAAAGAGTTTGGTGTATTATTTTTCCAAGTTTAAATATTTAATAATCAATAGAATTTTCAAGTTTTTTTAGCGAAATTTACAAGAGTAATAAAAACTATGTTCACTGCTTATATTAAACTGATTAAAACTTCCTTTATTAAAATGATTATTTATATGATAAAAAATTTGATATTGGAAGCTTTTATATTTTTTAATAAACAGTGAAACAATAGTTTTTGTTTCTCTTGTAAATTTGTTGTATACAAAAACGATTTCTGAATCCATGTTTGAATTTCCCGCCCTAAAGCATTTTTAATTTTCCCGCTATTTACTAGTGGCGCCATCATAGACTGGTTGTGGTTCCAATCGCCCAAATAAGTTTTACCGAACAAAAAAAATACATTGAGTTACACGTCTCGCTGGATTGTCTCTGGTAGTTCATTCTTGTGTCCAGTTAACAAAGGACAACTGTCTTCGTATCATTACGTAGGGACCACTTATACCTACTATACATAGTGTTTCGTTAAGAATGGGACATAGAACAACTGACGATTCTCTGATTAAAAATAAGACAACTAAACAAATCATGCTTAGATAAAATGTTTCTCGGTACTGAGTTAAGGTGTTAAAATCCAAAAAATATTTATTGCTTTATTTTTTTTATTACTCACAACAATTTTACTAAATTTGGCAAACGTTTTTGGTGTCAAATTATTCACCTATCAGCAAAAAAATAAGTTACCTTAATTAACTTTTCCAGTGGCGTACAGCATACGTACGTAATACCGCATACCTCTTAAATTTTACGTCACTATCCAAAATGTTATTTGGACATAAAATTTTAAATTTTTTGTTGTTTTTAAAATAAATAATGTACTCTTAGAAATTTAATAAAAAAAAAATCGAAATTTAAAAACTTCAGAATTTTCTAATATGTGCGAATATCTCAAAAACTAACTCAACTTTATTTAAAAAACATCAAAAGTGGACAGTGGACTAAAATTTAGAAGGAAAAAAGATGTTACTGGCCCATGACGTACGCCACTGGCAAAGCTTATTTAACTTATTTTTTGCTGATAGATGTATTTTATTACACCAATAACGTTTGCCGAATTTAGTAAAATTAAACTGAGTAATAAAAAAATTGTAGCTATTTATAATTTTTGATTTTCAACTTTAAAACTCTGTTTTTCGGAAACAAGTAATGTTTTACCTACGAATGTTTCGTTTAATCGGCTTATTTCTAATCAATTAATCTTCAGTTGCTCCCATTCTTAATGGAATACCATGTATATACCGAAAGGTCTTACAGCCAAAGAACCAAATAAAAAAAGAAAAATGTACCTTATTTACCAACAATACTTTATTTAGATCTGCATCAGTAAAAATTATTTTCAAAAAATTTAATCTCATTTATATGTAAGTTGGCGGCATCGGCATACGGAAAACCTTTTTAAGAATTAAAAAAAAACAAACTTATTTTTCATAAACAATTGCATGGTCTATTAATTTTAGAAAAAAAGTTACTTTACATAAAAAGTTATGCATAGTCTAAAACCTAAATTTCAATTATCTGATATCAAATTTTATCAATCGTATACAGGGTTTGTCGAAAATAAAGGTATTTTATCTTGAGAGCAAAATTATATTTTTTGACAAACCTTGTAAAACCGACTGATAAAATTTGCTATCGGGTGGTTGCATTTTCTGTTAGACCATGCATACATTTTTATGAAGAATAACTTTTTTTCGTAAAATAAATAATAAAAAAGTTTTCCATTTGTTATCAACTTACATAGACCTACTGTGTGTATGCAACTTATGACATATTGCTGAGATAATGTTTTTGTAAGAAAAAAGAAATTAATCATAAAATTTTACTTCATTTGTAGAGTCGTAATTTATGTTTTCATATTTCTACTTTTTTTGTCAATTTAGAATTACAGTACTATTTTCAATTATAAATAAAAATTACGTATTTTAGATTAATCAATAAGAAAAATAAGCATTTTTGAAATATTAATAACTAAATACAAATTAAACAACAAATTAATAAAAAAGCATTTAAAACACGTTGACTGCCGAAGCAAATGTTGTGGTTGGGTCTAGGTAAACTACAATATCTAATAGACGCATGAATAAAATATATAAACGCGACGCGAGATTAAATTATTACAAACATATGTCGCGTGCATATATTGTGAATAGTATATTCAGGTTGTCCCATTAGTGCGTAATTGTTCAATATTTTAATTTGTGTTGTAAACACGTAAACAATTTCTAAATAAAAGTTATATGAATTTCAAAAATAGGTATTTTAAAGATATTTTTAGACATACAGGGTTTTGGGTTTTTGTCTGACAAATAAAACGGTATATTTTTTAAAAAGAAAACCCTGTATTTTACTTCAGTTTTTGAATGCTTTGGTAATGCTGTATTTAACCCTAGAATTTTATTAACAAATATTGCAGGGTTGCCAATAAATTAATTTTTTTATGAAATTAGAGAATGATTCAGACCCCAAATTAAATTATCATTATTTAGGTAGGTTTAAAATAATTTCAAATTTTTTTTAAATGTAGTAATAAGATAGTAAGCTAACGAATAGTGGTAATAGAACTGGATTATTTTTTACAGTGTGTTTTGAAAAACAAGTCTTAAATATGGCTAATTCCAAGTTAAATTTATTTAATTTTTTTCAAATGCCACACCCTGTATATTATTTAAGCATTCAATTCCTTATAAATTAACATATCCAACGATATCAATAACACATATACAGGGTGTCCCATGAGTGCGTAATTGATCGATAGCAGTTTTATAATAGGAAATACGAAAAAAATTAATATAAAAGTTGTATGACCATATTTAACAATTATTTATAAATATACAGGGTAATCCATAAACGATTATCTGACCAAACCTATACATTTTTAAAGTAAAACACCCTGCAGGTAGTTCTACATATTTGACTGTTTTCACATCGTCGAACAATAATTTATATTTCATTCATTTGCTATGTTGTATATAGGATGTGTGAAAATGGACAGGATTTTCTTAATTTTCTAAATGGAACACCTTGTATGTTATGCCACCAATTAATATAATATTCCATTGAAAAAAATTTAAGCATTTGTAACCTCGCGTGTTGACACACACTATATAGAACATAGCAAATGAATAAAGTCAATTAAAATTATTTTACGACGTGAAAACAATCAAATATGTATAACTACCTGCAGGGTGTTTTGATTTAAAAATGTATAGGTTTGGTCAACATCTCGTTTATATAGGAATAATTTTTAATATGGTCATACAACTTTTATATTATTTTTTTTTCTTATTTCTAATAATAAAACAGCTATCGATCAATTACGCACTGATGAGACACTCTGTATATATGTTATTCTCTAACATGTTGGTATCGTTGGATATGCAAATTTATAAGGAATTGTATGCTAAAATATTATATCAAATGCTGCCTTTGAAAAATTGAGTAATTTGACTTAAAAGTAACCATTTTAAGACATGTTTCAAAACACTCGCTATAAAAGAATCCAGCACTATCACTACTATTCGTTATCTTAATGTGCTATAAGTCAGTATATTAAACAATTTTGAATTATGATAATTTAATTTGGGGTCTGCATCATTTTCTAATTTTATAAAAATTTAATTGCTTGGCAGACCTGTAATATTTTTTTAAATTATTCTATGGTTGAATACAGTATTACCAAACCATTCTAAAATTGAAATAAAATACATGTTCTATTTTAAAAATATACCAAGCAAAAATGTAGCACCCTGTACATATCTAAAAATATTTTTAAAATATGTATTTTTTAAATCCATATAACTTTTCTTTGAAACATGTTTGCGTGTCTTTAACATAAATTAAAATATTGAACAATTACGCACTAATAGGACATACACATGGGTACATACACATAGCAGTCAACGTGTTAACTCAGAAATAAGATTCCTTATAAAGATAAAATAACATTCAGGAGAAGAAAGCAAAGACCGCCAATATTACGTGCGTATCATACAATGATGCCAGGTCATTCGGATTTAATTTACATCGGAATGCAATAAAGTTCCTTCCCTTTCCTGCATTTCACCATTGTATATTTCACCCACTTTAAAATCAAATTCGTCCTAGAAAGAATTGTGAAATTATCGTATAAATCGATAATCTGGCAACGTGGTCAACACTTGTTCATACACAGGCAAAATCAATCGATAATTTGGAACCAAACGAGACAAATATATATGAAAATCACGAAACAATAAAAGACGGCATACACCTGTATCACTGTTTCAAAAATTGGTACCTCTAAACAATCATTTACCTATTAAAACCATCTCTAAAACAGAGTAGCTATATTGTTTTTTACGGTGACATCTTCTTAAAAATAGATGAACTACATGAACTATACACAATTACAGGAATTCATAGAAAATCTCTAATTTGACAAATAAATTTATCAAATATTTGTTAATCGTATTTCCAGTTAGATTTGAAAAATACGCAATAAAATTTAGAAATATTTTGGCAGGATACTTGGAAAAATATGTAGAATGAAATCTCCTACTTTTTAGCCTCTGGTTTTAAAATCACTTTTTATGATTTTTTTTAAAATTCAGTGTATAAACAGGACAAATAAAAAATAGGAGATTTCATTCTCCAAACCTTATACTTTCAACTGGTAGAAGATTCATTTTAATACATTTAGCGGGATTTAAATGCAATCGGAAATGGTGAACCCTTGCTTCTTATATGAGAAATACAGTGATACTGCGGCCTTAAAGATAAAATCATAACTAATTATAAAAAAATAATGAAATACTAACCTATATGGTGTGCAATAAACTTAATAAGGGGGCGTCCATTAATTACATGAAGTGTTCAAGGGGGGAGGGGATCAACCTAAATCTTTCCAAATCTCACTTGGGGGAGAGGGGAGTCTTTGTAAATCTGACGTATTTTTTTTTTCTAGTAGAAAACGGTGTAAAATTGCATGAAAATTAAATTAAAGTAAAGAATGTTTCTAAAATTTTTTAGTCTTAAATAAAAGTAATAAAACATATTGTGTTTGTTTTTTTAATAATCCAACGCATTTACACCCAAAACACAAATTTTGAAAAATCTCACGAGATATTAGGGGAGGGGGAGGGAGTTGAGGAAAATTTTACGAAATATAAAATTTAAGCAGAAATTGAAACCTACTGTGCATAAAAACGCGTATCTGCGCCTGACATCGCAAAATAGTGTGTCTAGAAGCTTGCGCAATATGCATGACTTGTCCCTGTAGTGTTGCCAAGTATATTAAACATACCTAACAGAAAATAATTTTATATTAATTTATTTTTAAATTATATGCATTAAACAGTTTATATCTATGAAATATCGCCACAAAATAACTTATAAACATTTAAATAATCAACTAATAATATTTATGTGTAATTACATTCACAAAAATATGTACAAATACGGTATTAATGTTCAATAAGCGATTCACCTACAAATTCAATATTGACCTGGCAATAGCACTAAAATCCGGTGTTTCAAAACTATATGACGCTGCCCTTACAGGACCGTTTGTAGTTTATTATTTAATTACACGATGAAAGTGGCATTTTAATTTGTAGTGTTTAGTTAAATCCTA
>OV651821.1:58613761-58648767 GCA_927349885.1 Psylliodes chrysocephalus
CCCTGTGACATGGAGTGTGTGCTCCTTTTGAACCTATCCAAATTGTGCAATCTTCGGGTTTGATATTCGGGAAGCCCAGAGGACTCCAGTCGATTTCTCGTCTAAGTTTTTCATTATTTTTAAACCAGGTGTTTAACTGTTTATAATCAAAATATAACCACCCCTCATTATTTTGAGTTTGTGTTAAAAAGTAATTAAAGTCGCCGTCGCGTGTATTAGTTTTGCGTTCCCACTGGGGTTCTTCTGTTGGTTGATTAAAACCATATCTAAATTGTAAGTTTTCGTTTTGAAGCACTGATTTCCAATCCTCTAAAGTCCAATTTAACATATTCCATTTCAGTATGTTTTTTAGAATAACGGGTTTTTTTTCATACATTATAAAATGTTTTAAATCGTTGGGTTTGATGTTTAAACTCATGTTGATTTGACTGGTTTATAAGAATTTAATAATTTTTAATTTTAATTGACAATAACATAACCTCATTAAAAATATCTTCTTTTTATTTTATGACTAATAAATAATATGTTTACTTATAAGGATTTCAGTATCTGAGTTGAGAAAAGTTCGAATTAGAAAATTTCAAATGATAAAACAGAGACAAGAAAATTTCTAAAACAGGGAATCTAGGAATGTCAATAAACGGTGGTTAAAACCATGGAGGTATAATTCTAATGCAGATGCCATGAGGCAATTGTTTCCCATAAGATATGCCTTATTAAAAATGACCCCACTGGGCGTGGCTTGAATGTTAGTCTAAGCAGGGTCGTATTTATTTCTAATTAAAGTCACCTGTGCAGAATTACAACTTTTAAATGAGTTATATACCTAAGATTTGTTTCAACATGTCCAATCCGAAATTAATCCAGTTTATTGCGTCTGAATTAGATTAGATAAATATTGCTAAGACCACACAAGACATGACTTGTTCTATATTCACTATCTCTAGGTTTAGTGAGATACGTTAGTTAGATACTAATATATATTTATTAACTGCGTGCTGCATGCTATTCGGAAAACATTAGATTTTATGAATTATTTTAAAACAACTTTTATAGTTTTTAATAATTTTTCACACTTTAAATCAAATTTGTATTACATCTTCTGATGGATTTTCTAAACATGTAGAATATGTTACTGATAAATATAAAGAAAATAATGAGTGCATACCTTATAAAGAATAGTCAAAATTAAAAATTTTAAAATCGATTATCTTGCATTTAAACTACTGTTCATCTATATTTATTGAACACGATTGAAAAAAGTGTACTTCAAAAAAGCAGAATCATGCCTTGCCTTGTATTATAGGATGTAATCGTTATACAACTATATTGAAACCATGTTACAAGCAACATAAATATATTGAGTGATAAACTAATTTTATTTATAAATACAATGACTCTTGTATAATAAATTAAAACACAAATTAGTTCCTGAACATTTATTAATAAACACTAGATATGATATACTAATATAAGAGAGGTACATAACTATCTAAACTGAGGCAGAGAAGACTTCTCTGTTTCTGCAGTTACCACTAATTAATTTTTTCCACAATGGAATTTTCAATAATTTGCCCTATAATGTCAATAACTTAAACATTATTCAGATATATATATGAGAAGATGTACTTTAAACGGTACAGATAATATTAACTTACAGTCAAATATTATTGTTCGAATTATATAATGATAGTTGAAATATGATTAGTACGCTCTATATTTATCATTTAATTGTTTTATAAAGTTAAAGTAAGCTATTTGAGTATTATTATATAGTTAAATTTAGGGTCTGTCTTTTCACCTCTGAGTAAATTTGCAAGAAATTGGGAATTATGAAAAATACTAAGTACAGTCCTTAAACTTACTTGTGAAAACATAAATCAGACTTTTGTTCATGATTTTTACGCAAAATAATAAAAAGATTGACTAGGACAGAATTAATGCTGAAATATTTAAATTTTAAAAAAGTTTTGACAGCTCTTTGACAACTATAATATTGTTTCTAAGGGAGGGGGAAGGGGTGTCGCTTTTTTTTTCGTGTCATCTCCATACAATTCAACCTCATTGGTTAAAACCGAAAAACCGCTGTTTTCTCTTCGGTTAACTGTTGAAAATCACTGAACTGGTTAAAATCTGTTATTTTTTGCCTCCAAAACCGGGTAACCGATTTTTACACACCATAACCAAGTTATCTAGTACACGATGATATTTTTGCAACACATTTTAGGTATGTAATTGTTTGTTTTCTGGCTGTTATGCCATGGTCTTTCTGTGTTATTACTACTAACCGTTTCAGCTGTAACTACGGCAGCCATCTTCTGGGCGTATCAACTGAAACTGAATCCTCCGAGTGTGGTATTTATAAGCGTGTGCGCGCGCTCCTTTTTGGTGGTACTGGTATTAGGCGGATTTATTTTCGCTCTTTTTAATAATGTGTGTCAGTTCCTAGGTACTGTTGTTTTTTCTTCCTTTCTATTGAAGTTCTTTTCATGTTTGTGTATTTCTGTAACCTCTAAGTGTAGTCTGGTCGAGTAATGTCTTGATGTTGCTAGTAGGTCGCTTAATGTCAGTACCGCCAAAAAGAGCGCGCAGATACGCATATAAATACCACACTCGGAGCTAAGAACCTCTCAGAACCCCCAACTCGTCAATATAAATCTCCTGGGAGTTAGGCTCGCTCAACAGATCGAAGTTGACTATTTGGGAGTACGATTCTCTTGTACACTCAACTGGTCCTCTGATGTCCAACGCTCTCTTGATAAGATGCGAAAACGAGCTAGTCTCTTTGGGGCGTTGTGCGGACAAAGAGCATTATCGGACTGTGATTTTTTTACAATTTCAAATGAGGCTTAAAACGTAAAGAACGTTTTGAGGAAATCAGGGGTGGGATTTTGTTTCACTATTCGACTCGAATTTGATATCAAACTCCATAAAAGCAATTATGTTCAACGAAATTCAACAATAAACTCGATTATTAACACATACTTTGATTTTCTTTTACTATACGGAGAATGGTCGCACTGCGCAGCTTTCTGAGTGCCTTTTAAAAGTAGATAGAAAACTCCGAGATTTTGATCCCTTATTACGTGTTGCCTACATCTTGGCGCAATATTTTTAATAGGTGCGTTTTAATCATCCGCTTCTGCTTCGGAATTGTCGGTTTTCTTGTTTTAATCTGACAGGTTAAAACGACTAAACCGACAATTCCGGAAGCAGAAGGATGATTAAAACGCACCTGATATTTTGCTTGCTGCTGTTAGTGTCAGTGAATATTATTTTTGAAGTAACAGTTTATTGCTAAAGAATCAGTTAGCTCACTCGGCCCAGTCGAAAGTTCCAAAATAACATCCACTCCAGGGATACAATAAATTCAGGATACACAGAAGACTGCTGTTTTATTATAGGCGGTTGTCATATATTGTATTATCCGAGTTACGCAGTATATAAACTGGAACATTGAGATCAAAAGTGCCGACGCAGAGTGAGCGATCTGATTATTTAGCTATAAACTGTGGCATAGGAATCAAAATGGCCACGCCCTATGTTGGGCGTGTCGGACCTCTCTCTTGCACCGTATAGTAATCAAAGTATGTGATTATTAAACTTGACATCTCTAGAGTAGTCGATTCGATATCAAATCGTTAAAGTTGGGGTGGGATTCTGTTTCATGATTTGACTTGAATTTAATATCAAGCTTCATAATAGCAATTCCGTTCAACTAAATACGACAATAATCAAAATCAAATAACTCGACATCTTTAGAGTAGTCGATTCAATATCAAATCGTTAAAGTTGAATTTTTTAAAATTAAGTGTGCACCTGTCAATGAAGTTCAATAATGAGCCTGTGGCGCAAAACCGTGGGGCTGAAAAGAAATTAGATTCCGAAGCAATGCCTTTTCTGAACAGCCTCTCCTGCATCAAAGGCCACATTTTATCTATTATTTTCTTAGAATATCACTAAAAGGATTTTATTATTTAATATAATTGCTAGAAAATATAAACATAGGTTAGTACTCTTAATTTAGCCGAAAAAGCTATCCACAGCGATTTTCAGAGAATTCGACATGATCGCTTCTTTCTCCTAACTCATCCTTTCTTTAGCACAAAGGTCAATAATATTAAATAGTAATCTTTTTATAATGTACCCCATTACAAGTGACGCCTGCAATTCTGAAAGCAGAACTTAGGTCGGGAAGCGACGACTATTATTATTATTTGCCATGGTGCTCCGAGGCAACTCATAGAGGGTGTCATTTAACTTATAGGTGAGGAAACACAGGAAAAATCCCACCCATCACCATAAAAAATAAATAAATAATTGACGTTATGGCGAAACAAATACAGTTTAATTTTTGGTTGTTTGACGTTTAAAAGTCAGAGTAGGTCGAATGCCCCATTATTCTGTCGAATTTCCGAAGATTGAATTATAGAAGAGTTATAGAATCGCTTTTCATAATTCGATCGAATTATGAATCGTATTGTAATCGATTTACTCGACACAAAACGGAATCCTACTCCTGGATTATTTGGGAGATTAGGTATGACCTGTCAATGAGGTTGAATAATAAGCCCGTGTCTTAAAATTTTAGGAAATAAAGAATTTAGTTTCCAGGGCATATGTCTGGCAATGTCTTTTCCGGATAACTTATCCTGCAACAAAGACCATTTATATTCTTAAAACATCAATAAAGGGATTATTTATTATACAAAACCATAATACAATATTCTACAAAATATAAACATAGGTAGGTACTCTTCGTTCAGCTGAAAAAGTTCTCCACAATGATTTTCAGGGAATTCAAACAGAAAGCTTCTTTTCTTAGCTCATTCTTTCTTTAGCCTAATAATAATAAATAATAATATTTTTATAATTTACCCCATTAAGAGTAAACCCTGCAGATCTGAAAGTAGAGTTGTTTGTGTCGGGGAGGGACGACTATTATTATTTTCAATGGCGCTCCGAGGCACCTTACAGAGGTCATTTGAATTATAGATGAGGGCATCCCGGAAAAACCCCACCCATAATCATAAAAACTATTTATTAATTCACGTTACGGCTAAAGAAATACAATTTAAAGGTTTGTTCCAACAGCTCCTTTCTGATGTGTCTCTGACTTATGCATGGATGTATTCGTAAACTAATCAGTGCGCATGTCAGTCCGTTTATTGGTCCGTTGTTTAATCAGCGATTTGTCCCTGTTGTATGTTTTCACTGTAGCACTGGAAGATAATCATATTGTTAATTCAGAATGGTACACTATAGTTTTTTTTTGCCTCAGGTTCTCCAAAAGGTTCGCGAAAAACGTCCAAGATAACGCTCTAACAAATGAATATTTGAATGCCCAAAACATAGAAATAATGGGTCATTCGCCGTATAGTCCAAACCTACCACCTAATGACTTCTTATTTCCGCGAATAAAGTATAAATTACAGGTTTTACGTTTTTCATCGGCTGAAGAAGCCGTTGATACCTTTAAAAATAAAATAAACTACGGCCAGAAGATTGGAGAAAGAATTTTCAGGAATGGTTTTCGCGAATGCAAAAATGTATTGACTGTGGTGAAGAATACTTCGGAAAAATTATAAATGTTTTTTTGTAAATAAACTGTGTTAACTCTACTAGGGTTAACGGAAAGATAGAACAGTTATTAGTATTTACTTTCATACATATGTGATTTCGATCATTTTTGTAATTTAGATATCATTTGTTCAGCTTGCGAACTTTTATAGTTTTGAACTTTCGTCATTCAAACTTTTGTACTATCGAAAAATATTGCGATCGAACTTTTTGAAAATTCGAACTTTTTTTCCTACTTTATTTACTATTTCATTATACGTACCAACGACGTAGTTTTTCGTCGTTTATACGTACCTACTTTTTATTAACCTGTTGTCTACAAGGCATTTTTTTATTTTCAGATGAACGTTTGATAAATTTTATTCAACAATACAATAATATATTTGACAAGGAAAAAATTTGAAGAACACACATGGTAGAAATTAGTTAGATATTTATCTCCTTAAATAAGACTGTAATTAAAACAATAAAAGGGACAGAATAGTTTTGATTTCATTAATAGGTAGTCTATTTCGAAAAAAGAAACTAGTAATATTTTGTCATTTTATACTATAAGATTACGTTCCTCTAGTCATTTAAGTTTAAATTTAAATTTGTGTTTCCTTTTTTCACCATATGCTGCGTTTGTTTATCCACATGGGATGTATTAGAGATGTGATTTTCTGATCACGTAATTGAGGATTATTTTCAAATAGTAAACAAAGGCTGCTAGTGGTCACGTGGCAAACATGACATTGACAAATATATTCTTTAATCTCGTCGTAAATAACAGAATAGTATAATAAAATACAAGTTGCAGAAGGCCCCATATTCACGCACTAATTCGAAATTTGGCCACGAGCGACGAAGAAGCGAGTGGACGAACGAATGAGTGCGAGAATAGCCTTCTGCGACGTGTGTTTTATACTATTTTTTCGATTTTGGGCTTTGATTACCGTTTTTTTATTTTTTATATTTTTATTTTTTTTTTGTCGTTAGTTGGGGATATGTCAGTTGGTACCTAATCACAGGCATTCTGAATGGACATTATCAACTACGGAAGCATCTCCGTATCATGGGGCTGGCAGAATGCGCACTCTGCAGGGGTTATGAACAAGAAGCTGAGACCATCGAGCATATCCTCTACGATTGGCCGACGCTCTAATTTATTAGAAGATTTGTGTTTGGCGAGAATGGCTGATACTGGCCGGCCGACATAAGAGAAGCACCTCTTGGCGACGTTGTCAACTACATTAAATCTGTAGGTTGGCTCACGAGCAAACAAATGAAACGCAGTGATAAGGTTTGGTATGTCTAAAGGGTTGCGACATATTTATTTATTTATTTATTTATTAAATACACTATTCTACAAGTAATACCCAATTACAGAATAGGAAAATATGACAAAAATATTTAGACGAAACGTACAAAAATGAAAAATATTACAGGAAATAAAGTACAATGATGGTTATCCTAAATAATGCCTTTTGATATCCTGAATACTAATGTGGAATATATCCAATTCCTGACTTATCTGATTGTAATTATTACACATATTATACAACGGTGAGTTCATTAAAATATTAGTACGAGGTGTTGGTAAGTAAAATGAGTCAGTATATCTTGAGGCTAGACGTGAAACTTTTAAATTAAGCATATGTAATAGACATTCGCAGTTTATTTGATTGCTTATGACCTTATGCAGCATAATTACAGAAAAATATTTTCGCCTTATATCGAGACTTGAAAATCCATGTTTATTTAATAAGGCGTCGTGTGGGGTGCCAATGGGTGGATAAACTAGATCATGTCTAAAACTTAAGTATTTTAGGAATCGTCTCTGAATTCCTTCCAAACGACCAATGTGTACTTGATACAATGGACTCCATATAAGTGACGCGTATTCAAGCTTGGATCGAACAAAAGCATAATACAGACATTTTATGGTATCTACTTTCTTAAAATCACGACTGTTTCTGATTATGAATCCATATGTACGATTAGATGAGGATGCAATACTATCGACATGGTCAGTAAAAGAAAGTGCTGAATCAAATAGGACTCCTAAATCGGCGAAGTTTTTTGGTCTGTTTAAGGGAGTTTCATCAACAATATGTATAATATGTACATCATATGTACAATACATATGATGTAGTCTATCTACAATACGTGAAATCATAAATAATGGATTAAATTTAAATCTTTTGTATCGAACACAATAAAAATATTTAAAAAAAAATCGCTTATACATTTTTTATAATTTTGGGAAGCTTAGGACTACTATTTCAAATAAAAATTGCGTCCAAGATGGAAGACTATGTCGCAACCCTCTTAGATTTACGAGCCCTTCCCACTGGCAGTTATTATTGAATGCCAACTGAAATGTCACAAAAAAGTCACCAAAAATCGTTTAAGAATGAGCTTCATTCTTCAATGATTTTGCGTGCGAGAATATGACATTCTTACACCAAAACCGAGAAAAATAAACTATACAATTACTATTGACAGTGTGCTATCCTGGTCGCTTGGATCCACATCAGGAGTACAAAGTGTATATTGGGATGCATCCAACAAGAAATAAAGACAAATTTAATCTCACTATCAGCAGCTCATTTCAAATTCAAGTGTAAAAATTTAATTTGGATCAACAAACGCAGCATAGTTATAGGGACCTACCTGCTCAAATATTTTGAAATAAAAATATATTCGAATAAATAGGAATTATGTCATTTATAGTCGTCAACAATATCAGTATCCCACTTGATCAAATGGTGTCACCAGTTGACTAAAGGTATTTTTAATAACTTCAGCAGTACTTAATCCTAAATTAATTACAGTGACATATATAACAGTACTGACAATTTACATTTCATATAAGATCCTAAAAAAAGGCACTTTTCTTTCAATTTTTTGTTTTACCAGATCACGCCGTGAGTTACTGGTATGGTTGAAGACTGTATAATTTTAATTTAATTTTTGTATAATGAAAAATGTAAACCAAAATGCTTCCATTAAATTATTATATTACCATTTAAATAGTTTTTGTTCATGTATTGACAATTGCGTACTAGTAAACTAACTCTGCCAAGACAGCACAAATAGGTCCATTAGACGTCCATTCGATATATAATTTTGGATGTCTGGACGTCCAAAGATGAGTTTTTTCTGGACTTCCGACGTCCAGTGAAGTATACAAATGGCACACTTTTGACCGTTCATAGGACGTCCAATTCTGAATTATGTTTGGACGTTCAATATTGCACATTCAAAAGACGTCCGTTCCTGGATTATATATTCCCATTGAGACCACATGTCTACTTTTTTTACACAACCGCAACTCACCACACACTCTTTTATAATATTCATTATTTTCGCAACCCGCTATACACCATTTATTAATTTTTTTTAATTAAAAATCACTTGACCAGAGCAGGTATCGAACTCACGACACGTCCATTGTCTTTCTGGGCATTCAAGCGCTAGGCGACCTCGAGCAAGGAGCCACTAGAAAAATTCTTACTTAAATAGACTTAAAATCAAGTCCAAAAACAGACGTCCTCTGGACATCGATATGCAGCTGTCAAATTAATATTCATAAACGGACGTACATTGGATGTCCGAATACGGATATGGACGTTTTGGCCCTCAAATGGATCTAAAGTGGACGTCCATTGGACTATGTGTGTTGTCTGGTTGTAGTGGATGGCGAAAATTTAATAACACTAAGAGCGGGTTGTGCTACAAAAATGTTGTAAACTCACCCAGACAGCACACCAAATCCTTTGGATATTTACTGAACATCCCAATATCCACTGAATGTCCAGTCCACGGTAAATATCTATTTTATATCCATGAAATGTAATTTATAGACATGCAAATGTCCATAAATAATAGTAATTATATAGCAAATTATTAAAAAATTACGCCATTGTGGCTAATAGTACCGTTCAGATATTTAAAATTAATTTTTTTAAGGTGTATTCAATATCCCATGAACATCCACTAAATATATCAAAGTCTGGGCGCGAACGCAAACCATCGTGGATATCCACTAGATGGTATTTGATTCTGCTTACTAAGTATAGATGGCGATACCACTATCGCATCTACTCATGCTCGACCCGCCGTAATTGAGTTCGATCGAAATTTGTATCCTAATCACTCCATTAGAGACTGGAGTCGAGAATTATTTATTGCTGAAGAGTCCTAATAAGGATGACTTTCTCCTTAGTGGGCAAAATCAAAGGCAGAGTGTTGAAAATATTTTTTATCTGCTATTTTCTTTCGACGTTATTCAATAATCATTGGTTACTTATATGAACCTCTACTAAAGATACCCATAAAATATTTTGCTGAATATCCGAATATATTCTATATCCTGGGCACAGAAGAAAGAATAATACAGAAAAGAAAGTAATGGTCGGAACTTTGAAGTTGAAGGAATAGAAATATTTGACCTTGAGTTCCACCACAGAGATACTCTAAAAAACGTAAGTATTCACAGTACACGCGAACGTAGCTATTCACTGAACCTACACTGCGAAAACTACATTTCTCTTTTACATAATTATGTGGCATATTTTATGAAAATTTGCATGAATGCATTTGAAACTATTCTCGATTTAAGTAAATTATTTTTTGATTTGTAGCACTTCCGACAGAGGTTTCAAAAATAAAAATTATAAAGTTTTAAACAATAGTTTATTTTACCCTGTCATAAAGAACTATTAATATTGTGCCACAAATCTCACTAGTCATTTATGATCCATAAGTATAAATCAATTGGGATAATTAAAATTGTTTACACAGATTTATAGAGCAAGCCTAATTTATAATACATAGATAAGTAGCTTTATTAAAATAGCTATATCCTAATATACAACAAAAATATAGAATAATTATATAAATGGTACTTATAAAAAATATTAAATAATGAGTAAATATTTTTCTTCTTTTTGCACCAAACAAACGTTTTCTTGGAGTATTTGATGATAACACATTACTGGTTTGAATTTGTGCTGTTACACAAGGTAGAGAAACAGATGGTTGACTATGCACTTGTTCAATAAATTCTACTTCTGCTGAAGTTGAGGGTAGACACAAGTTGTCTTTGCCTTCTTCGCCATGAACAACAAATTCCTCTAAAAAAAGAAAGAGAAACCAAATTTTTATCAGATCAACTAGTGTTAAGAAGGTACATTATTTGTCAGAATTAAATGTTTGAGTCACACTTTTTTGCCAGATGAAATTTAAAATAATTTTATAAAATGGGAATACATTTCTGTGCCTAGGAAGTAAATTGCACTGTCATTCTAGCCAACTTTTTAGTACAGCAGATTGAATGTTGTTAAATTATTAAATTTCAAATAGATATGCATTTAGACACCCATTTATTGTCACAATATTTATATTTTTTACTAACCTAACTACTAAAACTACTTTATTTTAATTTGCATAAGTTATTGTATGTCGACATAGTGCAGTTTACCTCCGAGGTAGTTCTACAAAATGGAATGTATGGGTTGATATTCTAAGATTATTAGTACTTATCATTTTATTTTTTAAACTACTAAATGTAATCTAAAAAAATGACAAGACGAGTAGCAAACTTTTTGTAACATTTAACTATACATTGTATTTATTTACCTTGCAAAACTGTGACTCTTTTCGTAGGTTCTGAATGGGGAAATACTGTTGGGAATGCATTTGCAAATAATCGTTTTCTTGTTCCTGACTGATAAATGAATTTATCCTGGAAGTGTAGTTCACAAATTTTGTAATTTTTACTTAAGTGTTCAACACCCTTTCCCAATAAGTTATCTCTATTTGCTGCCTTAAGTCCCAATTCAAGTCTGAAAAATACATACAATCATTGTACTACCATGTTATGGCAAGGTCAATTCCTATTTCACCCTCTAGGTTTTATACCAACCTCACTGGATCTTCCACAAGAGTGAACAATCCTTCCTTGCCACCTGTTCTTGAGGTACATCCACGATAAATACAAGTATATCCTCATACTCTTTGACGCGGCATTGTTTATAAACCTAATCTTAATACGTACAATAAAGTCTTAAATTAACAACTCCACAATTAAAAACTAAAAATAAACCACTAAATATTCGCTAAAAACTACTAAAAATCCAAAACAACAAATAAAGACACGACAGGCAAAAAAAATATTGATTTTCTAACAGCAACCAGCAACAGCAGTGACAGCTTCGTTCATCTGCTATAAAAGTGTGCACTGTTGCACTTCGAACAAGTAACAAATCTACGGTTCAATTTTAACAATGCTCCACCATAAAAAAAGGTGTGGCTTCGGTTGCTAGGTTCCTGTTTTAGCCCTATGTTTCTTTTCTGTATTCTTTTTTATCCTGTGTCCTGGGATATAGACGGACATTTGGTTGGATATCCATATTGGATATATTGAATATCCACAAAATATATTCTGTGGATATCTCTGGGATTTCTTGTATTTTCTGGAAGATACCCATTAGATATTTTGCTGAATATCCATTAGGATATCTTCTATATTCTGGATATAGACGGACATTTGGATATCCATATTAGATCCACGGAATATTTCTGATATCCTGTGGATATATTGGATATCCACAAAAGATATTCTGTGCATATCTCTGGGATTTGGTGTGCTGTCTGGGCAGTTTAACTAACAGGAGTTTAATTTTATTAACTGGTTATATTTAAAGTATAAATGTCAGTTTTTTAAAACTATGTTTAACAATAACCAATGATTATACAACGAGGGTCACAGTTTAAACTGTTTTCATTTTAACTGACAGTTACGCTTGTAAGCATATTCACTTTTCAACGATGTGGTTTTTAGGCTATATACCCTTTGAGCATATCGATGGTTAAAGTTCAAAAACTCGTAAGTCGATTTTGTGATTTATGCGTTTTTGATGGCAAAAGAAAAGACAAATTGCAGATATTTTCAAACTACAAAAGCTAACCCAGACAGCACACCAAATCCCAGAGATATCCACGGAATATCTTTTGTGGATATCCAATATATCCACAGGATATCAGAAATATTCCGTGGATCTAATATGGATATCCAAATGTCCGTCTATATCCAGAATATAGAAGATATCCTAATGGATATTCAGCAAAATATCTAATGGGTATCTTCCAGAAAATACAAGAAATATCAAAGATATCCAGAGGATATATTTTGTGGATATTCAATATATCCAATATGGATATCCAACCAAATGTCCGTCTATATCCCAGGATATAGAAGATATTCGGATATTCAGCAAAATATTTTATGGGTATCTTTAGTAGAGGTTCATAAGTAACCAATGATTATTGAATAACGTCGAAAGAAAATAGCAGAGATAAAAAATATTTTCAACACTCTGCCTTTGATTTTGCCCACTAAGGAGAAAGTCATCCTTATTAGGACTCTTCAGCAATAAATAATTCTCGACTCATCAAGTCTCTAATGGAGTGATTAGGACACAAATTTCGATCGAACTCAATTACGGCGGGTCGAGCATGAGTAGATGCGATAGTGCCCAGACAACACACCAAATCCCAAAGATATCCACAGAATATCTTTTGTGGATATCCAATATATCAGAAATATTCCGTGGATCTAATATGGATATTCAAATGTCCGTCTATATCCAGAATATAGAAGATATCCTATGGATATTCAGCAAAATATCTAATTAGTATCTTCCAGACAATACAAGAAATCCCAGAGATATCCACAGAATATATTTTGTGGATATCCAACCAAATGTCCGTCTATATCCCAGGATATATAATTCAGATATTCAGCAAAATATTTTATAGGTATCTTTAGTAGACATTCATAAGTAACCAAATGATTGTTACGAAAGAGAGATAAACAATATTTCCAACAATCTGCCTTTAGGTTTGTTCGGGTTTCTTTAAAACTCGATGCAAACCGTCCGAGAACCAGTGGAACAGTTCAATTCCAAATTATTCGTCGCATACAACTATTAAACTATCCACTGATCAACTAGTCCTCTGACAGTTCTCATGTATTTTTGAAGAACCCGAACATACCTTTTGAGTTTGCTCACTAAGGAACAAGTCATCCTTATTAGGACTCTTCAGCAATAAATGGAAATTCTCGACTCCAGTCTCTAATAGAGTCTTAATGCGAAAAAAATTTCGATCAACTCAATTATGTCGGGTTGAGCATGAGTAGATACGAAAGTGGTATCGCCATCTATACTTAGGAAGCCAAATCAAAAATTACATCTAGTAGATATCCACGATGGTTTGCGTCCGCGCTAAGACTTTGATGTATGTGGATGTCCATGGGATATTGAATACACCTTCAAAAAATTAATTTTAAATATCTGAACGGTACTATTAGCCACAATGGCGAGCACAATGGCGTAATTTTTTAATAATTTGTTATATAATTACTATATTATTTATGGACATTTGCATGTCTATAAATTACATTTTATGGATATAAAATAGATATCCACCATGGACTGGACATTCAGTGGATATTGGGATGTTCAGTAGATATCCAAAGGATTTTGTGTGCTGTCTGGGTGGTATCGCCATCTATACTTAGTAAGCAGAATCAAATAACATCTAGTGGATATCCACGATGGTTTGCGTTCGCGCCCAGACTTTGATATATTTAGTGGATGTTCATGGGATATTGAATACACCTTAAATAAATTAATTTTAAATATCTGAACGGTACTATTAACCACAATGGCGAGCACAATGGCGTAATTTTTTAATAATTTGCTATATAATTACTATTATTTATGGACATATTAGCATGTCTATAAATTACATTTTATGGATATAAAATTGATATTTACCGTGGACTGGACATTCAGTGGATATTGGGATGTTCAGTAGATATCCAAAGGATTTGGTGTGCTGTCTGGGAATCACTTATATTATTAGTTTTAATATCAATAATAATTTGACTTGCGAACTTCTGTATTTTAAAAATATTTGCAATTTGCTTATTTTTAAAAACAAAAACGCATAAAGGCCGATTCTCACTGTAGTTCAGGTCATGCTCCGCTTACGCTCAAGGCGCGATGCAATATTGTGACACGCTATTTAAATGGAAATATTCATATTTGGCGTTTTGCTCACAATAAGCTCACGATCTTTGACCGCGGTCTTTCTCCGTGCGGATATTTTGATCGAACCGTGAGTGGATCTTTGCGTCAGTGTGTACAAACAACAATCAGACTAGCCACAATTTTTCTATTCTCTAGCAGTGAAATTGCCTCCCGAAATGTAGCATTGTGCTTAATCAAATTTGCTGAAATTTTATTCAAAATTTATTGAAATGTATGTTTTGTCATACGAAAATATTGTATCGTCTACAAGGCCCTTATTTATAGTGGAAAATTCTCCTTCGGTTTTTCGTTTTCTTAAAATATCGTGAACACATCTTACGACGTTTCTGTGTTGTTGTTCTTCATTATTTAAACTAATTGCAATTGCAGCTAAATAAATCAAATATTAAAAATTTGTTCATCTTACAACAGGCATGTGTCGATCCTTTTCATAAAATTGATTAAAAATATTAAAATGAGCGTCAGTTGAGTATAATATGTGAATACTACCTCGAATCCTTGATTGTGAGCGAAGTGTGATCTGAGCGTCTAGTGAGAATCTGCCTTTAATCACAAAAATAGACTTGACAGCTTTTACACTTTAATCATCGATATACATATACCACATACTTCGATTTTCTCTTACTATACGGAGAATGGTCGCACTACACAGCTTTCTGAGTACCTTTTAAAAGAAGATAGAGAACTCCGCCATTTTTAACACTTATTACGTGTTGCCTACATCTTGGCGCAATAGTTTTAGTGGTTATGTTATAATATTTACCCAAAGTCAGTCCCCAAAGATATTATTTACAATTTATTTATAACTTACTAATTAATTTATATAATACTTAGATACTATTATAACTCACAATTCTGATTTATTACAATTTATCTTCTCTTTATAGCACTCGCGCTATTTATATTAAGCCATCTCTGTACCGCAGTAGTTTCTAGGCGATCTCGAATGTCCCAGAATTACCTCTCTATGACTCAACGGACACGAACCGTTTTTTCTGGTAGCTTCTAGAAGCATTGCGTTTGTCTCTGTCCTGCGAATCGAAACATAGACGAAGCGGCTTGCAACGGCTGAGCGGAACAGGGTTGGCTTAGGCGTTCTCACAACAACATATTAAAATATCCGAAATTAAAACAGTAACTCGTATATATGTACAGTGAGCATCATAAGTCTTACCCCCCTATCTAACTCGTTACTGGAGTCTTGTTAGGAAAATCGCCGAGACACGTCGATTTTTAATTTCTACAATGTACATTTTTGTATGAATAGTTTACCCTTAATTTCATCCCTTACTGGAGGGGAGCAACCCTTTCAAAAAATTTAAATGGCATGGGGTGGTGAGTGATAGCTCATTTAAAAGGGGGTCTTATTCTCTATTCAACCGTGTAAAAATCTTTGAAATTTGTTTCATTAACTCTCGACTAATTATTGTTTCAGAATAACGGAAATTAATGTAACGCACACATCCTTAGAATTAAAATTCGGCCCTGCATGATATAGGTTTTGGTTCAGACGTGAAGTAAGACTTTTTGTTATTAGATAAGGGCACTGTTAGTTTAGTTGCTTTCCTATTTGTCATGTTTTGTTATATTTAAACATTAATAAATCAACACGTAATGAAGTAAATTTCAAATTTTTTTGCACGGTTGAATAGAGAATAAAACCCCCTTTCAAATGAGCTATCACTCACCACCCCATGCTATTTAAATTTTTCGAAAGGGTTGCTCCCCTCCAGTAAGTGATGAAACTAAGGGTAAACTATTCATACAAAAATGTACATTGTAGAAATCAAAAAGACTCCAGTAACGAGTTAGGGGGTAAGACTTACGATGATCATTGTACAATGATTTTACTTACCAAATATTTTTACTGTTGACTGTTCGTAATAAAGAAATGGAATGAAAAAGGTAGTAAAACAAATTTTAGACAAGACAGTGCTTTATTTTGTGTAATAGTGCCGTAATCTAAATGTACTATATTTCTTAAAAATAGTGTTAAAACTAAATAAAGATAATAGCGGTGGTGGATGTTAAAATTTTCCATTAGATTTCTGTGTTTATCTTAAACGGTCATATTTTTACATTTTGTGATGAATGATTAAGTTGTTAAATATCGAACCACTTGATACTGCATGCGTGTCTAGTGGTTTGTTAACTAAAATGTATTGATGCTTTGAAAAAATTACGTATCTACCTACCTACCTACCTACCTACCTACCTACCTACCTACCTACCTACCTACCTACTTTTTAAAAGTAAGATACAGTTCTTGAGATGTCATAATCATCCTTGAGTTCAATATCCTAGTTGAAAACTTTTATTTAAATTGTGAAATCATATTTCTACCTCTGGGATACAAAATAATATTAGACTGTTTCCAGTTGTCTTCTTTCTTGGACTCATTAAAATTTGCAGGTTTTATCATAATGGTCATGGGCTTCAATTCCGATGGGTAAAATGGAGACTGCAAGGTAGATATCGGTTTCTCAGATTGTTGTTTAGGTCCTAATTTTTTGGCCTGTCTAGTCTTATACTTGCGTCTGTAGTAGAACACTTCTCCTACTAAAGTGAGCATCGCTAGAGCTAGTCCAAATAGAGTAGCTATGAAAACACCACCTGCAAAGAAGATGTTATTAATTTATGTTTTATGTACCCAAACAGTTTTTATAACCTTCTTACAAGGGTTGAAAGTATACAGCTTTTAATTTACAGACTCTATTTATCAAGTATATTAAAAAAAAGTTTCGAGTAGAAGTAGGTAACTTGAATTTGTAAATTCTTCTGCTCGTTACCTTCAAGGTAATTTCAAACTCAACTTGTTGTTTTTTATAAGCACATAATTTTAAGTGCACCATATTATTTAATTAAAAAACAAATAACTTTTGTCTAAACCGTTTTTTTCCATTCTAAATAATAACAAACATTTTAAAGACAAGATCTACTTCAAAAGACAAATAAAACTTATCCATTAAATACAAATCAATAATTTAACGAAGGTTCAAACTGTGCGCCACCAATTTGTATCCAAGCCTTGAGTGACGAAGTTATCATTTCTCTGGGTATTGTTTGGCGACCTACGCGAATTCTATCTTTTAGATTATCTAAGTTAGTAGGGTAGTTATTTAAATAGTACCAAAGAAAAAATTAAGCGGCATCAGGTCTGGTAAACACGCAGGCCAATGAAAAGCACTTCTGTTTCCAACAGCCATTTGGATACAGCCTGTTCAAGTTATTTGACACAATTTTTGGGTGGAGCCCGATCTTGCTGCCAAACTGGGGCTTGCCTTTCATTAGGAGGAATATTTTTCGTTAAACCTGACAGCTCATTTTGCAAGAAAATTAAATAACCTTGAATGGTTAGGGTTTCTTCGTAAAAATAAAAAAAGGAATTACGCTATAATGAATACAGTTAGGTACGTATATTCGGTTTTTCTTCTTCCTAAACTCGAAAATGCCCAATTAAATTAAATCTTTGTTGAAAAGCATTTAGTCTCAATGTATTTTAAATAGATTTACTTTTTATCATTATCTGTATAGTATTATACTAATTCCAGTTTCTTCTTCCAGAACTACGAAAGAAACGTGTATCGCTACGTAGGCCAAAACATTTATTGTATTTTTTTCATTTCTAGGGTCCTCATGCCTTATATTTAAAGGAAAAGAACCAGTTCGTATTCGTAACTTTGTCACAGCTTATACAATACTTTGCCTCTACTTTCCTTAATGTCATGTGCGAGGGATGGTTACGTCCAGTGGCGGTTTGCCCGTAAGGGCACTTACGTTCCCAAGTGTGCCCTAGTATAATAAACCAAAAAAAGAAATAACTTAGATATTTTATATTTTCCTCAATGCCTATTATTATTTTATCTAATATTCAGCGCAAACCGCGTTAGCACGACACTGGACGACCGGGCGTTGAGCGACATTCCGAGAATTTCGAAATTAAGTGGAAGGGCACAGGGCACAGTAAATGTGTGCCTCTGTTGTTTTCTCTCTCATTATGATGTGAAAAACAAAGACAACGACAATATCGCTTAGCAAGAGATGAACATATGCGATGGATTATACGTCACAAGCAGGGCGCTGTCCTCATTGTGACGGCACAGATTACCTAGACCAGATACATAGGGTTTACCATATCAATACAAAATGAGGAGTTAGAACATGTAAACTAAAAAATGGGACACTCCGTATGTAACCCCATAAGATAAACTTTACATTTTTATTTATTAAAACTTCAGTTATTAATATTTCAAATACAGAACAATTTCTAATAATAATTTAGGTCTTACATTAATAGATTAAGGATTTGACGAATTAAAAAATCCTATTCTTACCTAAACTTTCCAGGGTTATTCCTTCATTATCATCTGTACTGGGACAATCACCTTTGGCTGAATGGTTCCAATACTTCTCTTGTAATCCTTCGAAGAATCTATCTTTTTGAAGTTTTAGAATCCTTTAAAAATATAATTTTAATGATGAAAGTAGTATTTAAATGGCGAATATTAAAGAGCCTCAATAAAAAAATTCTTGAAAGCAGGGCTCTTAATATTTAATTATCTTAATTGTCTTAATTGTCTTAATTGTCTTAATTGTCTTAATTGTCTTAATTGTCTTAATTGTCTTAATTGTCTCAATTGTCTCAATTGTCTTAATTGTCTTAATTGTCTTAATTGTCTTAATTGTCTTAATTGTCTTAATTGTCTTAATTGTCTTAATTGTCTTAATTGTCTTAATTGTCTTAATTGTCTTAATTGTCTTAATTGTCTTAATTGTCTTAATTGTCTTAATTGTCTTAATTGTCTTAATTGTCTTAATTGTCTTAATTGTCTTAATTGTCTTAATTGTCTTAATTGTCTTAATTGTCTTAATTGTCTTAATTGTCTTAATTGTCTTAATTGTCTTAATTGTCTTAATTGTCTTAATTGTCTTAATTGTCTTAATTGTCTTAATTGTCTTAATTGTCTTAATTGTCTTAATTGTCTTAATTGTCTTAATTGTCTTAATTGTCTTAATTGTCTTAATTGTCTTAATTGTCTTAATTGTCTTAATTGTCTTAATTGTCTTAATTGTCTTAATTGTCTTAATTGTCTTAATTGTCTTAATTGTCTTAATTGTCTTAATTGTCTTAATTGTCTTAATTGTCTTAATTGTCTTAATTGTCTTAATTGTCTTAATTGTCTTAATTGTCTTAATTGTCTTAATTGTCTTAATTGTCTTAATTGTCTTAATTGTCTTAATTGTCTTAATTGTCTTAATTGTCTTAATTGTCTTAATTGTCTTAATTGTCTTAATTGTCTTAATTGTCTTAATTGTCTTAATTGTCTTAATTGTCTTAATTGTCTTAATTGTCTTAATTGTCTTAATTGTCTTAATTGTCTTAATTGTCTTAATTGTCTTAATTGTCTTAATTGTCTTAATTGTCTTAATTGTCTTAATTGTCTTAATTGTCTTAATTGTCTTAATTGTCTTAATTGTCTTAATTGTCTTAATTGTCTTAATTGTCTTAATTGTCTTAATTGTCTTAATTGTCTTAATTGTCTTAATTGTCTTAATTGTCTTAATTGTCTTAATTGTCTTAATTGTCTTAATTGTCTTAATTGTCTTAATTGTCTTAATTGTCTTAATTGTCTTAATTGTCTTAATTGTCTTAATTGTCTTAATTGTCTTAATTGTCTTAATTGTCTTAATTGTCTTAATTGTCTTAATTGTCTTAATTGTCTTAATTGTCTTAATTGTCTTAATTGTCTTAATTGTCTTAATTGTCTTAATTGTCTTAATTGTCTTAATTGTCTTAATTGTCTTAATTGTCTTAATTGTCTTAATTGTCTTAATTGTCTTAATTGTCTTAATTGTCTTAATTGTCTTAATTGTCTTAATTGTCTTAATTGTCTTAATTGTCTTAATTGTCTTAATTGTCTTAATTGTCTTAATTGTCTTAATTGTCTTAATTGTCTTAATTGTCTTAATTGTCTTAATTGTCTTAATTGTCTTAATTGTCTTAATTGTCTTAATTGTCTTAATTGTCTTAATTGTCTTAATTGTCTTAATTGTCTTAATTGTCTTAATTGTCTTAATTGTCTTAATTGTCTTAATTGTCTTAATTGTCTTAATTGTCTTAATTGTCTTAATTGTCTTAATTGTCTTAATTGTCTTAATTGTCTTAATTGTCTTAATTGTCTTAATTGTCTTAATTGTCTTAATTGTCTTAATTGTCTTAATTGTCTTAATTGTCTTAATTGTCTTAATTGTCTTAATTGTCTTAATTGTCTTAATTGTCTTAATTGTCTTAATTGTCTTAATTGTCTTAATTGTCTTAATTGTCTTAATTGTCTTAATTGTCTTAATTGTCTTAATTGTCTTAATTGTCTTAATTGTCTTAATTGTCTTAATTGTCTTAATTGTCTTAATTGTCTTAATTGTCTTAATTGTCTTAATTGTCTTAATTGTCTTAATTGTCTTAATTGTCTTAATTGTCTTAATTGTCTTAATTGTCTTAATTGTCTTAATTGTCTTAATTGTCTTAATTGTCTTAATTGTCTTAATTGTCTTAATTGTCTTAATTGTCTTAATTGTCTTAATTGTCTTAATTGTCTTAATTGTCTTAATTGTCTTAATTGTCTTAATTGTCTTAATTGTCTTAATTGTCTTAATTGTCTTAATTGTCTTAATTGTCTTAATTGTCTTAATTGTCTTAATTGTCTTAATTGTCTTAATTGTCTTAATTGTCTTAATTGTCTTAATTGTCTTAATTGTCTTAATTGTCTTAATTGTCTTAATTGTCTTAATTGTCTTAATTGTCTTAATTGTCTTAATTGTCTTAATTGTCTTAATTGTCTTAATTGTCTTAATTGTCTTAATTGTCTTAATTGTCTTAATTGTCTTAATTGTCTTAATTGTCTTAATTGTCTTAATTGTCTTAATTGTCTTAATTGTCTTAATTGTCTTAATTGTCTTAATTGTCTTAATTGTCTTAATTGTCTTAATTGTCTTAATTGTCTTAATTGTCTTAATTGTCTTAATTGTCTTAATTGTCTTAATTGTCTTAATTGTCTTAATTGTCTTAATTGTCTTAATTGTCTTAATTGTCTTAATTGTCTTAATTGTCTTAATTGTCTTAATTGTCTTAATTGTCTTAATTGTCTTAATTGTCTTAATTGTCTTAATTGTCTTAATTGTCTTAATTGTCTTAATTGTCTTAATTGTCTTAATTGTCTTAATTGTCTTAATTGTCTTAATTGTCTTAATTGTCTTAATTGTCTTAATTGTCTTAATTGTCTTAATTGTCTTAATTGTCTTAATTGTCTTAATTGTCTTAATTGTCTTAATTGTCTTAATTGTCTTAATTGTCTTAATTGTCTTAATTGTCTTAATTGTCTTAATTGTCTTAATTGTCTTAATTGTCTTAATTGTCTTAATTGTCTTAATTGTCTTAATTGTCTTAATTGTCTTAATTGTCTTAATTGTCTTAATTGTCTTAATTGTCTTAATTGTCTTAATTGTCTTAATTGTCTTAATTGTCTTAATTGTCTTAATTGTCTTAATTGTCTTAATTGTCTTAATTGTCTTAATTGTCTTAATTGTCTTAATTGTCTTAATTGTCTTAATTGTCTTAATTGTCTTAATTGTCTTAATTGTCTTAATTGTCTTAATTGTCTTAATTGTCTTAATTGTCTTAATTGTCTTAATTGTCTTAATTGTCTTAATTGTCTTAATTGTCTTAATTGTCTTAATTGTCTTAATTGTCTTAATTGTCTTAATTGTCTTAATTGTCTTAATTGTCTTAATTGTCTTAATTGTCTTAATTGTCTTAATTGTCTTAATTGTCTTAATTGTCTTAATTGTCTTAATTGTCTTAATTGTCTTAATTGTCTTAATTGTCTTAATTGTCTTAATTGTCTTAATTGTCTTAATTGTCTTAATTGTCTTAATTGTCTTAATTGTCTTAATTGTCTTAATTGTCTTAATTGTCTTAATTGTCTTAATTGTCTTAATTGTCTTAATTGTCTTAATTGTCTTAATTGTCTTAATTGTCTTAATTGTCTTAATTGTCTTAATTGTCTTAATTGTCTTAATTGTCTTAATTGTCTTAATTGTCTTAATTGTCTTAATTGTCTTAATTGTCTTAATTGTCTTAATTGTCTTAATTGTCTTAATTGTCTTAATTGTCTTAATTGTCTTAATTGTCTTAATTGTCTTAATTGTCTTAATTGTCTTAATTGTCTTAATTGTCTTAATTGTCTTAATTGTCTTAATTGTCTTAATTGTCTTAATTGTCTTAATTGTCTTAATTGTCTTAATTGTCTTAATTGTCTTAATTGTCTTAATTGTCTTAATTGTCTTAATTGTCTTAATTGTCTTAATTGTCTTAATTGTCTTAATTGTCTTAATTGTCTTAATTGTCTTAATTGTCTTAATTGTCTTAATTGTCTTAATTGTCTTAATTGTCTTAATTGTCTTAATTGTCTTAATTGTCTTAATTGTCTTAATTGTCTTAATTGTCTTAATTGTCTTAATTGTCTTAATTGTCTTAATTGTCTTAATTGTCTTAATTGTCTTAATTGTCTTAATTGTCTTAATTGTCTTAATTGTCTTAATTGTCTTAATTGTCTTAATTGTCTTAATTGTCTTAATTGTCTTAATTGTCTTAATTGTCTTAATTGTCTTAATTGTCTTAATTGTCTTAATTGTCTTAATTGTCTTAATTGTCTTGTCTTAATTGTCTTAATTGTCTTAATTGTTGATCAGTTTTTGGGGAGTCTGTTCTTCCGAGTTATTTGGTAGAATCTTTATAATGCAGAAACGGGCAATAAGGTTCTTGTGGAGCACAGAATAGTTTCATGTAGACCGCTGTTCTTAAAACAAAAAATATTAACATTAACTTCTTTAATTATCTTAGAAACTTGTTGCATGATCCATAAGAACAAGTCGAATATTATCTCGTGTAACTCGCCAAACGGGTACGTTGAAGTTGTCTATTCCCAAAACAGAACTTATAAGAGACTCTTATATAATAATGGTATCAAGATGTACAACAGGCTATCTTAATCGTCATAATCGTCTTAGTGGTCTTATTCGTCTTAATCGTCTTAATCGTCGTAATTGTTTTAATCGTCTAAATCGTCTTAGGACAGGTTGTAGAATAAGCAGTTAAAATATAAATTTATTTGAAACTTTGCACCTCGTTGTGTAATCATCGGTTATTGTTACACATAGTTTTAAAAATAACATTTGTACTTTGAATTGAATAGTTAAAAATTATATTCCTGTTTGCTTAATTAACTAAGTTTATAGCATTCTTTGTACAACCTGCCCTTAATCGTCTTAAAATTGTTGTCTTAAAATTCTTAATCGTCTTAATCATCTTAATCATGTCAATCGTCTTTATCGTCTTGTCTTAATATTTAATTGTCGCCTTTGGGCATCATTTGGAATATCTTCTTTAAACTTGCAAATAATAACTTGTTTGTTTGTTTAAAAAATTTGTCACATTTCCATCACCATTGCGACAACATGACTTACTTTATTTTGAGTTTTCTTATTTTTACCGGTGTATACGGCGCGGCTTCAAAACTGATTATTTTAACTCATGCGTCTTTGTCTAGTTGAGAAAGTATTCTATCTAGTGTGTTTGTAAAATAATTTACAATTTTTTTAAATTTTGCCCATTATTTCCAGATTCTACTGTAAATCATTAAATTGCCTCCGGCATACAAAAATACTCACACTTTACTGATATCATCCTGTAAGTGGCTTCCTTGTTGTACAGCGACGGCATACGGTTTCTCGGCGAATACCTCACCAACTTCTGTTAGATTACAATTCCTGCTAATTTCGTATTTGATTTCGCTGGAATCGTGAATGAAAGCGTAATCAGCGTCGAGATGTTCGTTCACATTTTTGAAGCCTTCTTCGGGCGTTGCTACTGGATTCGAATCGTTTATGGCAAGAAGAATGTGACCGTATTGTTCTCTTATAGGGTAATCCCAAACGCGATATCGCTTGTCGTCGGTCGAAGTGTTTAAGGTTAGCTCCTTCCACATTCTGAAAAATATTACATTAACATTATTTAATATAAATAAGTAGTTAGTTAAAAGGAAAGTGAGCATCGATTCGTTGATGACCTCAAGATGGTCTATTATAGCGTTTTTCAAATTGTGGAGTGCTCCGCTTGGAGATCATCGAAGGCCGAGGGCATTGTTGAATGAATAAATGAACAAGACATCAAAATATTACATATTTATTTTGAAAAATTCGTAAAGATATTAGCTTCGTTAGCGGAGTAGATCCCGAACGTATCCTGAACGCTAAGGTAGACCATACACGCCTGCATACACATTTAAACAATACCAATCCATTTATAATATGCATTGTAATTTTTACCTTAGCGTTCGGAATCAGTATAGGATTGTTACCGCGAACAAAGCGCTAATATGCGCCTTCTTAAAGTACACAGCCTGTCCAGGTTAGGTTTGATATTTGAGATAGACATTCTCACTCTAGCTCATTTTATATTTGGGGTTTATTTTTATATAAAGCAGCTAGAGCGGAAATATCAGTTTTAAACAGGTAAGACGTGAGCAGGACATAGGAGAAAGTAGCATTTGTTAAATATAATTCTCACTTGTATCTTTGTAACCCCTACCCTTATATTTGTTAATGTCTAGTTAGTTCATGATCTATGATTGATGTCACTTGTATTCTGTCAGTTGTCTGATGTCCTTTTTTTTTGACTACTTGTAAAACCGATGTTAAAATAAAAAGTGCAATTCACTTTTATTCTTTATGAAAACTTAATAAAACCAGTTGTTGATTAAATACATTTGTCCACGACTGTTCTATAAAACATTCATTATACTTGTACTTCCTTAAGAATAATAATACCACCTATTATTCACTGGTGAATAATGATCCATTAGTCACGGTATGACATCACGATAGCACGTATGTCTAAACTGATATGAAAATATTCTTTATAGGTACCTATTGTTCGTTCAGTATTTTGATTTTTAGGTTTAAAAATCGAAAAATCGAAAATCGAAAAATCGAAAATAAATCGAAAATCGAAAATCGAAAAATCCAAAAATCGAAAAGTGGAAAAAACAACAGTTAGTTACCTATGTTTAATAAAAATTTTCCATTCTACACTTAACTTTTATTTAATAAAGAAACCATAATGGTCGTGGACAAAGTATAGTATTAGACTCGCAATTTATGGCCATTTCTCACTCGGGTGACTTGCGCCCCTCGCCTACGGCTCGGGACGCAAACGTCACCCTGCGTGAATAATGGCTACCATAAATTGCTCGTTTAATAATATAATATTATTTAATCCATTACACATTATTCATCAGGTTATGCGCCCAGTTGTATTTGCAAAAGTGGCTGGTTGTTAATAAGTGTCAAAAAGTTTTGAATAAAGTTGGGCAAACTTTGACTTTACAAATACTGTTAAAAATCGAGAATGGCGGGAGTAAATTATAATTTGATGGTGCCTATTTTAGCAACAAACAATTTTAATAACTATAAATTTCGTATAAATACAATATTAAAACGTGAGAATTGTGAAGAATTGCTAGAGTCCCCACCAATTGCGACAGCTACAGCTGAAGTGCAAAATAAATTTAAAAAGGCTGATGCCAAAGCACAGTCTATCATTGTTCAAGGTGTTTCTGACAAACATTTAGATATACTAAAAGACTGCACAACTGCAAAAGAACAAATAAATGCCCTAAAAGCAGTGTTTAATAGAACAAGTTCTTTCACTAAACTCTCTTTATGGAGGAAATTACTCAATTTAAAGTCTGGAACAAATGAACAGTTGGAAGATCATTTCCTGAAATTTGATACTATAATAAGAGAATTAAAAGACTTGGGGTCAAACATAGATGAAGGTGATAAAATTTGTCACTTATTATTGTCTCTTCCATCCAAATTTGACACACTAATTACAGCACTAGAAACAGTCACAGATGTTAAAATAGATTTTGTAAAGGCTAGATTGCTGGATGAAGAAATTAAAATTAACTCTAAAATGGAGGGTAAACAAATTGAAAATGAAGTAAGTTTTAATGCAACAAGTAGTAAAGGCTGTTTTACATGTGGAAGTTTTCAACACTATCAATCACAGTGTCCAAAAAGAAGTACAAAGTCGAATAACAGTTACAAAGGTTCATATAGAGGGAATTATCGAGGAAGAAATAATAATTACAGAGGTCACATTTATAGAGGTCAAAGAAATCAGCAATATCAGCAAGCTAATACTGCAGGTCAATACCATGAAGAGAATGAAGATCCACAACCAATAATATTATATGCTACAAATGTATGCAATGAATTTAAAGGCAAGACTACACTCGTATTAGACTCAGGGGCTAGTAATCATTTTGTTCAAGCAACTCTTGAAAAATATATGTTTAATATTAAAACCTTGCCAAATCCTGTATCCATACATATTGCAAATGGTGAAATTTTAAAAACAAATAAAAAAAGATTGTTGAAAGCTGAATGTCAAGGTCAAACCATAAGTATTGAGGCATTAATAGTACCAAAAATTAAACATAATCTTTTGTCTGCATCAAAATTGACCTCAAAAGGACATAAAATCATTTTTGAAAAAGATCAAACAACAATTAATGGATATAACTTTACAATAACTTGTCAAAATGAAAATGGTTTATATGTATTGAATTTAGATAGCATTTTTAGAGAAAATGAAAATTGTCATGTGACACTAGCTGAAAATATTTGCCACAGAAGATTAGGCCATGCTAGAAAAGATGCTTTGTCACAGTTAGGCTTGAATATGATTGATAGAACATGTTCTACATGTGTAGAGGGAAAAGTAACTAGGTCTCTACAACAAATGAAAGACACACAAATGCTATAGTAGCCCAATCGAATTAGGTGAAGAACAGGCTTGAGATTCTGAAAAATTGGAAGCAGCAATTTTCCTTCGGAATTCGTTGGAGGGGGTCTCTGGTAGTCTAAATTCAAAAAGTTGGGATTCCAAAGTTGTCGCTACCTCCGCCATCTTGATTTAAAGGGTTATTTTTTGTATCTTGAATAACTCATTTATTTTCAATTTTACAAGGAAAATAGTTTTTACAAAAGTTATTTAAAATTAAATTTCCTACAATTCTGCTTTTTTTTGTACGATCGATTTTTTCGATTTAAACCCGAAAAGAGGGGGTGAATTTTTGGTTATAGAATAACTCGTTTATTTTCAATTTTACGAGAAAAATTGTTATAAACAAAGTTGTTTAAAATTAAATTTCCTACAATTCTGCTTTTTTTTGTACGATCGATTTTTTTCGATTTATACCCGAAAAGAGGGGGGTGAATTTTTGGTTATAGAATAACTCGTTTATTTTCAATTTTACGAGAAAAATTGTTATAAACAAAGTTGTTTAAAATTAAATTTCCTACAATTCTGCTTTTTTTTTGTACGATCGATTTTTTTCGATTTATACCCGAAAAGAGGGGGTGAATTTTTGGTTATAGAATAACTCGTTTATTTTCAATTTTACGAGAAAAATTGTTATAAACAAAGTTGTTTAAAATTAAATTTCCTACAATTCTGTTTTTTTTCTGTACGCTCGATTTTTTGTATTTACCCCTGAGAAGAGTGGGGGTAAACTCTTATCATTGTATTATCACGTTTCTTTTTAATTCCAGGTATCAGCAAAAAAAAACAAACAGAAAAAATAACGGTACAACATCAATAATAAACGTGACAATACAATACTTAGGTTCACCCCCACTCTTCTCAGGGATAAATACAAAAAAATCGATCGTACAAAAAAAAACAGAATTGTAGGAAATTTAATTTTAAACAACTTTCTTTATAACAATTTTTCTCGTAAAATTGAAAATAAACGAGTTATTCTATAACCAAAAATTCACCCCCTCTTTTAGGGTATAAATCGAAAAAAATCGATCGTACAAAAAAAAAAGCAGAATTGTAGGAAATTTAATTTTAAACAACTTTGTTTATAACAATTTTTCTCGTAAAATTGAAAATAAACGAGTTATTCTATAACCAAAAATTCACCCCCTCATTTCGGGTATAAATCGAAAAAAAATCGATCGTACAAAAAAAAGCAGAATTGTAGGAAATTTAATTTTAAACAACTTTGTTTATAACAATTTTTCTCGTAAAATTGAAAATAAACGAGTTATTCTATAACCAAAAATTCACCCCCTCTTTTCGGGTATAAATCGAAAAAAATCGATCGTACAAAAAAAAGCAGAATTGTAGGAAATTTAATTTTAAACAACTTTGTTTATAACAATTTTTCTCGTAAAATTGAAAATAAACGAGTTATTCTATAACCAAAAATTCACCCCCTCTTTTCGGGTTTAAATCGAAAAAATCGATCGTACAAAAAAAAGCAGAATTGTAGGAAATTTAATTTTAAATAACTTTTGTAAAAACTATTTTCCTTGTAAAATTGAAAATAAATGAGTTATTCAAGATACAAAAAATAACCCTTTAAATCAAGATGGCGGAGGTAGCGACAACTTTGGAATCCCAACTTTTTGAATTTAGACTACCAGAGACCCCCTCCAACGAATTCCGAAGGAAAATTGCTGCTTCCAATTTTTCAGAATCTAAAATACTAATCCGATTGGGCTATAGGTGAACTGATCCACAGTGACATATGTGGGCCAATAACCCCATGCACCATGGATGGAGGTAAATACTTTCAAACAATACTAGATTATTATTCCCATTTTGTAGTTGTTAAAATTTTGAATTATAAAAATGAAGCAGAAGACAACTTAAAAGAGTATATCACAGAGATGGAAAGACAACATGATGTGAAAGTAAAGCGTTTTAGACTAGATAATGGTGGAGAATTTTCTTCAAAAGGTTTTCAACAATTTTGTAAACAAAAGGGTATTAAATTAGAATATACAATGCCCTATAGCCCCCAAATGAATGGCAAATCAGAAAGAATGAATCGCACACTATTAAACATGGTAAGAACCAAAATTATTGATTCAAATATACCTAAGATGCTGTGGGGAGAAGCACTAAAGTGCTCAGCATATGAATTGAATAGAACTCCAACTTCTGCCCTACCAAGAGGCAAAACTCCTTCAGACTATTGGCATGGGAGAAATGATATAAGCAAATTAAAAATATTTGGGTGCCGTGCCTGGTATACTTTATTACCAAAAGAAAGCAAATTAGAACCTAAAGCAAAGAAAGCTGTTTTTGTAGGTTATTGTGGAGGAGGTTATAGATTATATTTACCAGAAGAAGAAAAAGTTGTTAAAAGTAGAGGTGTACGAGTTGATGAACATGTGATGGAGTTTAAAGAAAAAATACAGAATGAACAAATATTTATACCTGAAGATGACAATGTTAATATTGAAGAAACAAATAATTTAGATGAAAGTACAATAAATGAAACCAAAAATGAGGAACAAGAAGAAAGTGAAGAAAGCTCAAGTGATGAAGATATTTTGCCAGAGGTGCAAATGACTACAAAATCAGGAAGAAATATAGTGAAACCAAAACATTTAGAAGACTATGAAACATACGCTGCTTATTGTCTACTTACTGCTACAGACGAAGAACCTAAAATATATAAAGAGGCATGTGAATCAGAGGAATGGCTGCAAGCAATAAATAGTGAATTGGATTCACTCAAGAAACTACAAACTTGGACTCCAATGGACTTACCTAGAGGATATACAGCTATTGATACAAGGTGGGTCTTTAAAATTAAAGAAGATGGTACTAAGAAAGCACGTGTCGTTGCGAGGGGGTTTCAAGTACCTAATACTGGAGAAGAATACAGTTATGCGCCAGTTTGTAGACTACCCACAATTAGAATATTAATGTCATTATCTGTTCAAAAGGGTTGGAAACTGAAACAAATTGATGTTCCAACTGCCTTTTTAAATGGTACATTAGATAATGACATTTACATTAAACCACCTGAAGGGTTGCAGACTAATGTAAAGTATTTAAAATTAAATCGTGCATTATATGGACTAAGAAATGCTCCAAAATGTTGGAACATAAAATTTAATGAAGTAATGTTGAATTTAAAGTTCAGGAGGTCTGCCTATGACTATATTGTTTATATATAAAATATCAAGTTTATTCAGTGCTATTCGTTGATGATGCTTTGATAATCAGGCCTGACGAACAGGTCAATATATTGATTAAAAATTTACATGAACAATTTAACGTAAAAATAGTTGATAACGTTTCGAACTTTCTGGGTATGGAAATAACCCACTTAGATAATGGACTCAAAATTACACAAACTAAAATGATTTCACGATTATTAAATGAATTTTCCATGGATGAATGTCGACCTGTGTGTACGCCCAACTTTAGTTGGGGCAGTAAGGTTAACAACGTTAGAGACAATTAATCATTTTATGATTACATAATTACAAAAATCTCTGTATTTTAAATAAAGGTATTACACAATCATTTTTAAACTCCCGCAGTCAAATACTAATAGATATCACTTTATCCACAACTGGTATAATTCAATTCTAAACTGGTACGTGTCTGATGAAATTTCAATGTCAGACCACCACTGCTTAACATTCAAAATAAACTCGACCTACCCGTTATCTGGGAACTCTAGGAAGACGGACAGGGCAACCTTTGCTCACCTTCTGCTGGAAGCTCTGAGAGAGGTGAAGGCCGAGATACCAAACAATCACAATGCTTTCAAAAAATACTCGAACCCTATACAAAGCAAAAAACAAACAAAGCCTGTAAGAAATCCTGTCCCCTGAGGCTGCTCCAACAGGATCAGACAACTACCGCAAGGTATGGTGTCATGTTACGAGCTGGAACACCTCAGGTAGATGGCCAAGAAATTCTTTAATGAAGCAAGAACCACAAAAATCAAAGAGGACTGGGATATTTTTAAATCTCACAGAGAATAAAAAAAGTGGTTTTTTAGAAACAAAGAGATGCGTAGAGCCTATTACGAAGACATCGATGATTTCCCGAAGGCAACAAGGCTTCAAAGAGCTCTCTCAAAAGATTCACATCGCAATATTGGTGCGCTATTCAAAGAGGATGGCATAAAACTGCAAACCTCGAAGATACCATCAAACTTTTGCTGTCAACATATTTCAATGACTCAGTCATCATAGACGTGGCCGACTGGACATAGGAAGAATGCAGTCAATATCTCTACAATTGGCAAACTTTCATATACATTGTAAGCATACAGGCATCTACTGATTCAGCCCTTTACCTAGCTGTTGGCCGAATAGAGAGATCACTGGAAAATAAAGTCAGCCTTGTTTCCATAGACATAATAGGTGCTTTTCACAAGGCCACCCTCCCCAAGTTAATACACTCATTAACCAACAGAAATATTCCTCAAATGGTTATAGTGGATGGATACATAACATGCCTTAAAACCAAGAAGTAAATATAAGTGTAGAAGATGTAAATATGAGAGGCTTGGTTGCGAGAGAATGTCCACAAGTAGAGGTACTATCACCTTTATTGCGGTACACGGTCCTCGATACTTTCATCAGTCACCTCAATAATAACAGTGTCTACACAATAGCGTATGCAGATGAACTGGTCATTCTGCGAACAGGAAATTTTGCGAGTAGCTAAAAAATTATAGAACAGTGGTGTGAGTACCATTCACTGTCTATCAATCCCAAAAAGACAGAAATAATCTTTTTCACAGGAAAAGTGATAAAAATGAAACCTCCAAGGCTCCTTAACACTAAACTAAACTTTGCAACAGATGTGGTGCCTAGGTCTTACCTTTGACAGCAAGTTAACATGAAACTCACGCCTAGAAAACAGTAAAAAGCATAATATATTGCTTATGAACCATGGGGCGCACCTGGGATCTTATCCCCCAACTTCATAAAACCTATGCTAACATACGGTGCAGTTGTCTGGGTACCGAAAACCCAACGATTTACAGCTATCCGTCAACTTGAAAAAATTCCAACCTAACAGGAGCCATGAAAAACCACACCAACCAGAGCCTGGAAGTCATTTTTAGTCTCACCACCCTTGATATTTAAAACAATGAGGTTGTCCCATTGATCTGTATTATGGTTATCCTGCTGACAATGACACGACTCCGCACAGTTGGAATAGAACCTGATGTAGGATCTGGTGAAGTGAGACGTCACTTTTGACAGGAGGACCTCGATTCGCATTTACTTCTTCAAGCAAACTTGGACTCAATCTCATCGAGATATATCTTTCATAAGCCATATAAATTTATAACAACAAAGAGAAGAGCCGAAAGTGGCAGGTACGATTCATATCTACACCGAAGGTTCTAAAACAAAACAAGGCTTACGATGTGGAATATACTATAGATCCTTAAACCTAAAATAGTGAGCAATAGTGCCAGTGCAGTTAAAATCGAGCTCATGGGGATTTTCATAGCAGCAAAAGAAGTTATCAGAAACAATATCACTGGAAAGAACATGCTTATATATACAGATAGCATACGAGGACTACACACCCTGAACACTATTCAGAGTTAGCACTAGAATGTCATGAAGCTTTGGCCGAAGTATCCATCGTTAATTTGGTCACCTTAAGATGGATCACAGGTCACGCCACATCGAAAGGTAACCGTCTTGCTGATTTACTAGATAAGAAGGTACTTCTATTAGACTGACAACATTGGTTGGAACAAACCTAATCAAATAACATTTCCTTGTGAAATTTACGAAAAGATGGGATGAAAAAAGAAGCTGTAGAGTCATCAGGAAGCTTTTAAGTTACCCTGATAACACTACAGCAAACAAATACTTTGGCAATGACTAGACAGAATCTTCGCCAATGTATAGGCACTCTGACTGATCATTGCCACGTACAGAATAATCTCCATAGAATGGGACTATCAGAATCTGCATTATGCAGATGAAACGAACAAGATGAGTCATCGAGCATATCCTCTAAGACTGCCCGACGCTCTTATTTATTAGAGGATTTGTATTCGGCGAGAATTGGATATAAATATGTAGGCTGGCTCACGAGATAGAAGGTGGCTATCAACTTAGGAGTATGCACAATAGGCTTAGTGAGTCCTAAGTGTCGTTGGTAAACCACCTTCCACACGTTACAGATACAGATCCTAATTAATTTAGTGAAACGTGAGGTTTTTTAACTTTTACAGCTCAATAATTTACAGTTGTAGTGAAAAAAAGCAATGTCATACCATGTAAAGTTTATTTATTAGATCTTCATAGCATTAAATGAAATGGATTGTATTGTATAGTAAAAAATTATATCAAACCGAAGTCGATTGGCGAAAGTAAAGTACTTGAAAGCATTATTTTAGAAAAAATTAATGAGTGTCAACCAAAAATCGTATAGCTCTTAGGGACATTGGAGTGAGGTATGAAAAATGTTGGTTGATTCTTTGTTGTATAACACCATACAAATGTACCTACTATAATTATCAGCAATTAGTCAAGTACATGATGTTTGAATTATCGATTAATAATTAAATAAAAGCATAGAAAATTATTATACAGGGTGGCGATAAATACCATTCGAATCATTTCAGACATTATTTCTAGATAAGAAAATATGAAAATTATTTCACACGAACCTGGGTCCGGAAATGCATAGTTTTCAAGATGCAGTTTTTGATAAAATTTGTTTCCCAAAGATACGCAATAAATTGGTTTTTATTTATTTTCACGAAAACGATGCACAAAACGGAAACAATTCATGAGACAAAAATTATGTGTTAAAAATTAAAATTTTTTTGTACAAAAATATTTGTAACGTTTCCACCGGAACGCCCCTAGACTTTCTAATTTTTATCTAATTAAATTATCCTCGTACTTCTACAAAAAAACACTACCAAATTTTAACAAAATCGACCAAAGAATATTTTAGATATATATAAAAATCGATCTTAATAAAAGCTTGAAAACTATGCATTTCTGGTCCCAGGTTCATGTGAAAAAATGTTCGTATACAAGGTGGGCCACTTAAAAGTTCCACCCCCCTCCTTATCTTCGTTACTCATTGAGATAGAGAAATAATTTTTTTCTTGTTTGAAAGACTAAAACAAATACTTCCTTACGATGAATTCAATTATTCTGTGACGTCATGGCTTACTTCCGGTTTTTCCGGAAATAACAGAAAATCGTAATTTATTTTTTATTTTTAAATTGAAATTTGGATTTCTGGGATATTTTTGTATAACAATCGTGTATTGAAAATTTTCTGAAAGCTTTCAAAATGGCGGCCATATTGGATAATATTGGTTCTAAACAAGTTACTATTAATTCGTTTAGGAAAAAAATATAGGAATGTATGATCTTTATAAA